>JAMPIV010007559.1:0-72486 GCA_024509875.1 Oreohelix idahoensis
AGGTAAATCGGTAATCTCTCACAATAGAGCAGTATATAAACTATCGCTACTGGCACTGTTCATCTTCCAGTTTATCTTACAGATTTAATTTGATGATAATAATCAAATGATCTTGGGTAGGCTTTCTTTCATGTAATTATGTTAGCTAGGCCGTACCGGACCACCACAAGATTTACTTTAAAAAAATGTCTCATCAAACTGTCTGGAAGTTTAAGAACCGAGTATGGAAACTCTGAAAGATTTCGTTATTGCTGGGATTGCAAAAGGTGATCAATCTAGAGAAAAAGATAGAAAACCCATAACAACATAATCATACTTTAAAACAAATAATCTTCTAAGCGCGCGATAAATTTCCCGTTAAGCCTATTATACACTCGAGTATTTAATTATGTATTTAATAAACACTGCGCGAGTTCTAGTGGTTAAATCACACATCTATAAATATAGGACTTAACTAAATTTATTAATTATAAATTCCTTCGCGACTTTAAAAGTTAATTTAAGCATCTATTATCTTTTAAAATAATATAATAGATAGATCATTATATTTACAACTGGAACTATTGAGACGGTTTAATTTAATAGGTTTAAATTAACACAAAATCCAATGAAATATAATGAATGAACTAGACCACTGATCACTTTACACAATATATATATATTACCGCTTTGCACAGAAATAGAATTCACTGCAAATAAAATGAAAATCCATGGGATAATCTAGCAAGATTTCAAATATCGCTAGTGCTACTATCAAGTTCTGGCCAGCGAATGATGAAGTGTCTATTCTTCATGGTCTATTTAGCTAAAATGGAATGTAAGTTGAGTGGGACATGATAAACTTGACAGCTTATTTGATCTCATGAACTTTTGGGGATCTGACCGCCAAATCAAGTGAAGAAGCCGCCCCCTGGTCTTCGTATCTCCGTTCGCTGCTGCCCGTTTCGGCTTTCCCCCGTTCGCTCGGTTGCGATTGACACCGAGACGCAAAATTAGCGGCAAGCAACTGCGTCTCGTATCAGGGACCACTACTGTCTTTGATAACGCCGATAGTCTCCCCTAAAATCCCTCAGTTCGTCTCTTTGATCTCGTGCCGCCTACTAAATGAGTCCCGGTGGAATGAGTTCTGGCAAACGAAAAGTTACAACAAATGTTCAGGGGTTCTAATGTTATGAAAAGCTAAAAGTCCCTTTAAAACATCCATCATATCAGGGAAAATTCACTTGTCAAACTAGACGTACGTCACACAATATATATATATATATATATATATATATATATATATATATATATATATATATATATATATATATATATATATATATACGTATTTTAATTTCTTTTTAGTGTTGGCCTACTTTGCTAACTATGTTGTCCTTGGAGGAATTTAAGAAATAGGTTTGTTTCAGGGTACGTTTTGTTCTACTGGTTGATCTCGAGAATGTATTTTAAACGATCGAGAAATATTCTACATGCTGCTGATTTTTTACATATCAAATTTAGTGGCTGTCTGTGAGTATATTTCAAAAAACAGTAATATCAAATTTAGTGGCTGTCTGACCCACTGGTGTGGGACAATTTATCCGGCTACTCAGACTCTGGAACGTTCCAGAAACTGTTGTTGGTTTCGCTTTGTTGATGGTGGCTATTTTCAAACCAGTTGATTGTGAAGGCTTGTGTTTACACAATTTTTCCTTTCACTTTAGTGTGTTAGCCCTGTTTACATATACCCATAGTCACTTTGCAAAAAAGTCCCGCAGAAAACCTTTAACTTGAACCACTGCATAAAGACGACAGTAATGTGGGTTTATGAACTTCAAAAATTGCTTATAAAAGAAAGACTAAAATAAATAAAACAACTTAGTTTCCTAGATACGTTTCAGAATCTGGCTTGAAAGTAAACCTCTACAGGTACACGTGCTCATTCAAGATGGTGTCTATCGCATCAACTAAATCTTTCCCAAACTGTCAATATATTTCTGAGGATATTTCCTCTGGCGATGATGCCATCAAATTCATATGAATCAACTCACCTCAATAAATACATGTGTCTTATGGTTTTGTATTTCTCCATGTATATGTTTGTGTTTTTTCCCCCGAAAACTATTATGTCACAAGTGTGACCGGGCTTGGTCACGGCATCAATATGAAGTTAGTGTAACCGGGTCTGTTGGCCAGTCAGTGGTGTTGTGCGCAGGTAAATATTTTGACGTGAGCTAACTCTATGTACGTTCTGGTTCAAGTGGTTACAGGCCTTTCGCCTGAAGTGGAAATTCCTGACCTTAGTTTATTCTTCTTCCCAAAGTCCGTTCTTACCCTTTTAGGTTTAGTGAAAAGTAATACCTCGTATAATGGTTTGTCAAAGTAATCCACTGTAACGTTCCAAAGAAAACTCAGCAATGTAGAAAAATAAAATATAGTTTATTAACGTCATTAGAACTGCAATGTTATTGACACAATGGTGAAGTACTTGTTTCTTGCTTACACAAAGTAGTAAGTATCCAAAATGAAAGTGTATATCCACAGGAATAATATATCCAATAGAATAAAATACAAACTTGTCTACTTAAAAACTAACTTGTCTACTTAAAAATACTTGTCTAACTTGAAAACGTGTCAAGTTAAAAACTTGTCTTGATAATCTCAAAGACGAAGTTCACCTAACACTATCTGTAAAATCCTGTCGCCTAATGAATCTTAAAAATCTGTAAAAGCCTGTCTATCGCCCACGTCTCTCCTTTTTATACTATTTCTTCTTTTTTCCCCGCCAATTTTCACACGATGCTTTCTTTTTTCACACGGTACAATTATCTACATTTGCACACGCTTTCTCAGCTTTTCGACTTTTTCCACACGTCTCTCTCTCTAACAACGAAAAAAAACCCAGATTAGCAACTCTCACTTCACAAAATGTTCCATTCAAAAACATGCATTTACTATTGTTTTGTTCTGGGACAGCTTTACAACGCTTGTAGGTGTGTTCAGTCAAAACAATGTTCATGCAACAATAACAGGGCAATCCACATAGGACGTCAGTAAACTCACGACGTATAAAGTCAATGAGTCTTGAAACAGCCGTTGACGTTTTTCTTCATTATTTATTGTGGACGCCACAGTGACAAAATGGTTACGCAAATGTGTAGGCACATCAAACAGTCATTATCACAGCAACATTCAATACAGCAATAAACGGTAGACAGCATTACAATGATGAGTCAGATGCATGTTATATTTCAAAGTGCTGTAAATGTAGTCAGGTGAACAACTCCATCCTTTTCTATAACAGCCAGGAGATAACCAGATGTATGAGATCAGTTCACTCTCCTTAGTTTGACTTCAGCAAGACAGACACGTCTGCCGAAGTATAAATAATGTCCTCAAAAATATCCTCTAGATAATAAAGGTTTTCTAAACCTCGTTCATTTAACCAAGTAGCAAGTAATGGTCCTTGGTACCTGCATCAACCGATGCAGTACAATGCAGCGACATGTGAGCTGGGAAAAAAACATCTCGTGACGACGACTTTCGCAGACAGGCTATGAATCGAAATCGCTCACGACCCAAAATCAATAGAGTTAATGAAAATGTTAATTTACCTTGCTTTCAAGAAATACAGAAATATCACGCCTCCCGGCATGTGCAAATACACTAGAGGTATTATCCCGAATAAACGAAATATCCATAAGAGGACTACACATCCCTGACAGAACAAAAAATAGCGGAGATCCCCTCTTCAACGAGGCATCTCTTTCGCCATTCCAACTCGCTCACCCCCACTAGTGGTGGGCGGAAACCGATCGACCAAACAACAAGACAAGTCATGCGCAGTCCAGCGCAAAAATGACCACAGCTCAAAAGTTAACTGCATTCGATACTAACGCGAGAAGACAAATGCTTACCGAGAAAAGTGACTATAGATTTCAAGCAGTTGTTGCCCTTGCGTTATAAAACAGATATTGAAATAAAACGATGTTGCGAGAATTTATCACGCAACATATCACCACCTCCTCCCGATAAAAAAAAAAAAAATGTGGAACATATTTTTTTTTTCAATATCAAAGAGCAAGCGATAAGCGGCTCAAAACGCACGAATTATGCGCTGATAATTAATTAAATTGCCAAACAATAGGCTAATTATAGAGTGTCTGGTGAGGATATACCTCAACAGAAAAATAAATATGTCTCAAAAAATATTCACATCGGGGAGGTGTCACCAACACACATCACGTTAGCATGTAAACACAATATACGTATGCAAGTTACTATAATCATCATTAAACAGCATACTCTAATATTGTCTTTAAAAATGGATGTACAAATCTGATAGGAAAATTTAAATAGTACATTCTTTGACATGTAATGACATAAGTACATAGCAAAGTTAAACTACATGACGATCCAGGACATATGCTCTGGTATTCCGAGGGTAAGTACACAATCTAGAACTCGTAAGGTAAGTCCTCAGCTCAACAATGACATTCTGAGAAAGTACAAGCAATATAATGCTAATTAATAACTAATATGCTTCATAAGGTACAATACATTATTAATAATTGTGGCTGTTTAGTAAACTAACGGCCCTTATATTAACTACTCAGTCCTCCTCTATCATTTTAAAAAACGAACAGAAGAAGATGACAACAAAGCACGATAGTGTGTACATATAAAGTAAGTACAGATGTGCTAATCTATTGTAGAAATATAGGTGTGTTATGACTCTGTAATATATAGAAATATAGGACAGAAGTATTAGTTGGAGTCATGTGGGCATCTAGACAAAATGTCAGCCATCACATTATCCGCACCACGGATAGCTCGTACCGTGAAGTGAAAAGGTTGAAGAGCTATAGCATATCGAGTGGATCTCGAACTCTTCAAATTCTTAGTCTGAATAGCTGTAAGAGCTTTCTGATCAGTCTCTAGAATGAAATGTGCGCCCAGGAGGAATCTTTGTAGCTTTAGAATTGACCAAACCATCGCTAACAACTCACGGTCTAAAACCGAGTAGTTCCTCTCTGCCGCATTTAGTTTTCTAGAAATGTACATAACAGGATGCAGAGTATTTGCATATTCTTGCATCAGTGCTGCTCCAATCCCAGTGGATGAAGCATCACTCCGAAGAACAAAAGTCCTATCAAGAGTAGGTAATCTTAAGATGGGAGGAGAAGAAAATATATTCTTGATTTGGTCTAGTGAAGATTGGCATTCTTCAGACCAACGGACCAGATTAGGCGAACCTTTCTTCAACAATGTTGAGAGAGGTGCCATGATCGAAGATAAATTTGGAATAAATCTCCCATAAAATTGAATTAAACCTAAGAGACTCCTAACTTGTTTCTTCGTTTTAGGAACAGAGATGTTCAGTATTTTGGAAGTATTGTGGTCTTCTGTCTTCAAGAGACCATGACCAACACGATGACCCAGGAAAGAGATTTCACCAAAACCAACAAAAGCTTTAGAAGGTTTTGCTGTCAAATTATTCTCACGTAGAGTGGACAGTAAGTCATATAACCCTAAATAGTGATCTTCCCAGGTATCACTGAAGAGACAGATGTCATCTAAGTATGCGATGACATCCGAACGATGTGACAGAATTCGACGCATCATGCGAACGAAAGTGGCAGGGGCGTTCATGAGACCAAAAGGCATAACATTCCATTGAAATAGACCCCTAGGTGTAGAAAAAGCAGTAAGAGGTTTGGCATGCTCTGCTAAAGGCACTTGCCAATAACCTTTAGACAAGTCAAGTTTAGTGAAGAATCGAGAATTAGAAAGTCTAATCAGTAGATCTTCTAACAAAGGCATCGGTTCAGCGTCGAACTTTGTGACCTGATTCAATTTGCGATAATCAACGCAAATTCGTATGTTCTTATCCTTCTTCCGGACAATAACCATGGAAGAAGAATATGGTGAAGTCGATGGTTCAATTATATTTAATTGAATCATTTCATCCAATTCCTTTTCCACTTGCGACTGAAAGTGTATAGGAATAGGATACGGCCTAACCCTAATTGGATTATTGTCGGTAAGAATTATGTCATGTTCTATGACATCTGTGTGTCCAGGAATGTCAGTGAGAACATCCTGAAATGTTTGTAACATCGACGAGACTTGTCGATGTTCGTCACCAGAAAGATTAGGAGAAACAGAAACGTTTTTCCAAGATTCCGTAGAATGTAATGGAACCACTGGAAGGGGAAGGTTGACATCAGAGAAGGTAGCTTCCTCATCCTGAATGACAGACAGGGATGAATAATGACCGTGAGGTGCAGGAGCATCATCCGTTGCCTGGAAAATAGGCAGCAAATAGTCCGGACGTTCGTGAAATTCCGAAAGCATGTTTATGTGGAAAGTTTTATGCTTTCCATCAATATCGACCACATAGTCAACATCGGAAATCCGAGAGACTATTGCATACGGACCTTTCCATGCAATAAGAAGTCTATTTTCCCTACTGGGGAGTAGGACGAATGCTTTGTCACCTGGACAAAGTTGTCGTAGACATCTATTCTTGTTAGCAAACTGCCTTGCCTTCTCTTTAGCAATTTCTGATGAAGCAGTTGCTAGCTTACATGCCTCAATGATCTTTTGTCTAAGAGCAATGACATACTCATATGAGGATTGAGTTTCATCGCTAATATCATCGGCAGTGATGAGATCGTGTAATAAAGACATAGGGCCGCGTGGACGCGCGCCAAAGACAAGTTCGAAGGGAGAAAATCCTGTGTGTTCATTAGGGACTTCTCTATAGGCAAAGAGAGCCGCGGGTAAAACCCTGTCCCAATCTTGAGGATGATCTTCAGTTATCTTACCAAGCAAAGTCTTGAGCGTTCTATTCAGACGCTCAACTAACCCATTAGACATAGGATGGTAGATACTACTGAGAGATCGTTCAATATGTAAGGTAGACATTACCTGTGACATAGTGTCAGATATGAGTTGAGTGCCATGGTCTGACAATATTTCTCTGGGGAACCCCAAGCGAGAAAATATCAACCAAAGAGCATCTGCGATATCTGTAGTAGATATGCTCTTAAGAGGAATAGCCTCTGGCCAACGTGTGCACATATCGACACATGTAAGGATAAACTGATGTCCTCTGGCCGACTTGACCTTAAAAGGGCCAATAATATCTATGGCCATTTTCTGAAACGGCCGAATAGGAATGTCAGCAGCCTGGATAGGCGCAGCATGTCGTGGTCCTCTAGATTTGACCTCCTGACATACCTTGCATGATCGGCAGTAAATACGAATGTCCTTATTGACAAAAGGCCAAAAGAAAGCCGCAAGGACTCTCGACTTCGTACGGGCAAAACCCATATGTCCAGCACATTGCGAGTCATGAGCATGTTGTAATATTTGGACTCTCATGCTCTTGGGAACAAGAATTTGCGAATGTGCCGACGTAGTCGAATCTTGTACCATACGTACAAGTACGCCGTTTCTCATTGCAATCCAAGATTTTCTATTTGTATCCTGATTCGGATCACCTTTCTTCGCAAGAACGAAGAATTTTTTTAAAGAAGGATCTTCTTCTTGCAATTTTATGAAAGAGTCACGAGTAATTACTAAGTGACTATCTTGGCTATCAACTTCATTATCACTATTCAGTGAAGTTTCGGGTGTTTGTAGAGCTTGTGCTCTTGTAACTACTGCATTTGTAGCTTGCATGTTATTATCTTCCCAAGCAGCAATCTGCTGTGGGGTACACTCCCTAACTCCGTGAATACGACCAATAATAAGGTCCGCAATAGGATTAGGTAAGAGACAAGCATGCACATCTCCAGTAAAGAAAGGAGTGGCAATGCGAATTACAGCAGTAGGATATTTTTCTAGAGTGCCGCCAAATGTGACACATTTAATAACCCTTCCTGTAGCACAAGATGGATCTACAAGCGATTGTCTAACACCAATAGTGGTGCATCCGGAATCGAAAAGTAGTGAGACCGGAGTATCATTAACAAGACCCTTATGTAGAATTAAAGAACCCCTCCCGTCATGCGCAATAGCAGCAGGAAGAGCGGGAAGTGGGTGACCACAACTCAAAGTAGTTATGGTACCCGGTTCGAATAAAGTACTGCATTGGGGGCATTTGTTTGCTCTCTCAAAGTCAAAAGCAGAACTAGTGACAGCGTCAAAGTTTTTACTATCAACAACATGATTACAGGCTCCCTCAGTTTCCTGTTGTACAGCATTAGCCTGCTGATATCTCTTTTTTTTGTGTTGAGATCTACCCCGACTATTATTACCTCTGAAGTTACAGAGTTATTATTATCTCTGCAGTTATTATTGTCTCTATTGTAATTGTTATACTGGTTCGAATTCCAGTTTCCACGATTACTATCATGTTCACATTGATGCGAACATCTATTTGTTTGGTTCTGAGGTCTTCGGCAGGAATAACCTCTATTACCATATCCTCTTTTGAAATGCTTATAATTATTAGGGTGATAGTAACGACCACTATCAGGTTGTCTCCAATTCTTCGAAGAAGAATCACCATGAAATTGGTTTCCATGATTTTGACAGAAATTACCGCTGCCCTTTCTATCAAAATTTTGTTGGGATCTACGAGCAAAGTTTTGACCATACGGAGCTGCCGAAGCAACTGGTAAACCTTCTTTCACCTTAGAGTTACCCATGGTTATGTGTGGGTGCGCAGTTACGTATTGGCAACAGAAATCTTCCATTTCTTTTATTGTTTTAGGTTTACGTTCATGAAGGAAAGCAAGGAAAGACTCATTGACAGACGACATGACTTTGTCTCTAAGTATTAAGTCCATAAGTCCTTCATAAGTTTTTTTCCGTCTTAGATAGTTCAACCCATCGTGAGAAAGTAATGCGTATTCTTGCAATAAACTCGGAGAATTCAACTCCATTTTCAGGTAACATGTTTTTAAATTGTAGACGATAGCCGTCTTCGTTAAGCTGATATTTCTTTAACAAAGCGGCCCTGACAACCTCATAATTGCTCTTGTCAGGTTCATCCACCATATTTAATATACTTAGAGCTTTACCTGTCAGTATCCCTGATAACTGATAAACATATTTTGCTTTGTCTATGTTATGAGCTGTACATGCTTGTTCAAATCTGTCCAGATAGAACATTATGTCATCACTGGAAGGACTAAATGTTGGTAACTTAATCTTAAAAGTATCATTATTAGCCTTCCCAGAAGATGAACCCTTGTTTGAATCATTACCATTACTCATGCTCGTCAATTTCAATTTCTCCAACTCTAAAGCTAAGAGTTTTCTTCATGTTCCATTTTTGCTTTCCTCTCATCAGACTCTCTTTGTAACTTCCTTTCTTCAGCTTGAGCCTGCATTTGAAGTCTTTCATTTTCAGCTTCTTTTTCAAGTCTTTTATTTTCAGCTTCTTTTTCAAGTCTTTTATTTTCAGCCTCTTTTTCAAGTCTTTTATTCTCAGCCTCTTTTTCAAGTCTTTTATTCTCAGCCTCTTTTTGAAGTCTTTCAGCTTCTAGCTGTAGCTGGAGTTTTCTCTCCTCAGCTTCTGATTCCCTTTTTTGTTTTTCCATTTCCATTTGGAATCTCTTTTCATCCACCTGCATCTGCAGTTTCTTTTGTTCAGCTTCCATATGCAGTTTCTTTTGTTCAGCTTCCATTGCTTTATCATATCGAGCAGTTGCAAATTCTTCTAACTTATCACCAGTCTTCCCAAGCAATTTACCCTGCTCAATAAAGTGCTCAAATGTAGACATGTTGTCTAACATATGAGTCCAAAACCTGAAATAATTAACTAATTTATTTCAAACCTAAGTGTAACAAGTCTTAATTAAGCACTTGTATATTCACATCACATTATATTATCCCAGTCTCTGTGGGAAACAAGTCTCCAATCAAAGAACTTGTATATGAAATATCAGCACTCAAATCTTGATCATAAGTGCACTTCTCATTCAATAGTGCACGACACTATTCATCATTCATTTATCATCAGTATAGTAGTAACAGTGCATTAGCATAGCCCATTAACTAATTACTATAACTGTAAACAATGACTATGTAAACACATGCAGAATGTAAACATTGAAAATGTAAACAATACAAACAATGTAAACAATAACAATGTAAACAATAACAAAGATCAGCAACAATACAAAAACTTTCGCAGAAATCAACTAAAAATAAAGCAGAAATTAATGAAATATCACAAAAAATGTGACGATATCTGCGATAGAATTAAACAAAATACATGACACCACAGTGTATAAACAAAAATGTTGTATGAAACTAAATTATAGACAAGAGTAGGCTAACAAATACAAACAAATCACAACAAAACTAAAGAATGTGAAATAATAACGAAAACAATATTAAAACATGTCATCACAGCTAACATAAATAGCAACAGAAGTCGCTTAGCAAATTCCAGTATCGGAAATTTGCAAACCCTACAGAAAACGCTCACAATAGACGACCTCTATGACGTGGCATAATCTAACGGAGACACCACCCAACCGAGAACCCGCTGAAATATAAACATATAAATATACAAATAACATATAGACATATAATATATAGAATGAGATGATACACAGAAGACTCAGCAGAAGTATAAGGGCACAGTTTACATACAAACAGGCCACTTAACTTAAAGGCTTCCAATCGTAGAACAGCAGAAAAACGGATGTCAATCAACGTCCTAAAGAGCGAAGCTCCAACGATGATGGCACATCTGAACTGCTTCCACTGCTAACACGATGGTACAAGAGCTTCTGAAATACTGTGTGTTGAGTTGTTTCGGCACTTGACCTTCTAATCCAAAAGTAAGTTGATGGAAATCGGTACTTGGCCTTCTTCAGAAAACAACCCGTTTCAACCGGCACTTGACCTTCTCAAAAAACGACAGCACTGGAACCTTGACAGCAGCAACTTGCTTGACTTGCGTAAAAGATAACAGCAGTCCGAGTTATCCGGCAACATGTAACAACGCCGGGTACTGTCAAATTCTTGTTTCCGTCAAAAGATTGAAATTTTGACTTTTACCGGGCAACGCCGAGTACTTTGAAAATTTTGAAGATGTTGACTGTATTGAAGAATGTTAATTTCTTGAAGGATGCTGATGAATTCTTGTTGAAAATGAAGTGGGTAAGGGACCCCGTGTTTGCTAGTACCAGAATCAAACCAGCTTATGGCCACCAAATGATGCGTGATGCCATATGATGATGGATGGCATCCGCATGTCTGGTTTTGTGTAGTGTGTAGATGTGTTCAGTCAAAACAATGTTCATGCAACAATAACAGGGCAATCCACATAGGACGTCAGTAAACTCACGACGTATAAAGTCAATGAGTCTTGAAACAGCCGTTGACGTTTTTCTTCATTATTTATTGTGGACGCCACAGTGACAAAATGGTTACGCAAATGTGTAGGCACATCAAACAGTCATTATCACAGCAACATTCAATACAGCAATAAACGGTAGACAGCATTACAATGATGAGTCAGATGCATGTTATATTTCAAAGTGCTGTAAATGTAGTCAGGTGAACAACTCCATCCTTTTCTATAACAGCCAGGAGATAACCAGATGTATGAGATCAGTTCACTCTCCTTAGTTTGACTTCAGCAAGACAGACACGTCTGCCGAAGTATAAATAATGTCCTCAAAAATATCCTCTAGATAATAAAGGTTTTCTAAACCTAGTTCATTTAACAAAGTAGCAAGTAATGGTCCTTGGTACCTGCATCAACCGATGCAGTACAATGCAGCGACATGTGAGCTGGGAAAAAAAACATCTCGTGACGACGACTTTCGCAGACAGGCTATGAATCGAAATCGCTCACGACCCAAAATCAATAGAGTTAATGAAAATGTTAATTTACCTTGCTTTCAAGAAATACAGAAATATCACGCCTCCCGGCATGTGCAAATACACTAGAGGTATTATCCCGAATAAACGAAATATCCATAAGAGGACTACACATCCCTGACAGAACAAAAATAGCGGAGATCCCCTCTTCAACGAGGCATCTCTTTCGCCATTCCAAATCGCTCACTCCCACTAGTGGTGGGCGGAAACCGATCGACCAAACAACAAGACAAGTCATGCGCAGTCCAGCGCAAAAATGACCACAGCTCAAAAGTTAACTGCATTCGATACTAACGCGAGAAGACAAATGCTTACCGAGAAAAGTGACTATAGATTTCAAGCATATACGTCCGAAATTGTGACTTAATTTTCATTAATCTGTTTTTGTTTCGTTGATTTCGTTGGTCTCAGATGAAAATCAGGAATTATGACACTACATTCTAGCAACTGTTATTGTCGATATTGTCACGGATTGCGTCCCCTGTTTGCAGTAGTGGTCCAACAGTGGCCAAAACTCAAGAGTATCTAAAATGGGTCGTCAAAGGTGTCTACCTTCGCGCAAGATTACTCTTGGCAGAGTTGTAGATAGAAGGGTTAAGACGCTTCTATCTGAAGGCAGTTTCATAAGATATTTCCGAAGTCAAGAACAATGCTGCATTGGCTGAGCAGACTGTTAACTTATATCGGTCCGGCGCTTTTTATGAAAATTTAAGAAATGGTTTTCAGCCCGTTCAAGCCCCCAGCTGGTGTAAAGCCAGCGAAATTCCTCTTATAATGGTATAGCTCTGTTTAGATGTAAATATATGTCTAGATGTATAATAATAATAATAGCCCCTTCAGTCATAACTAACTATGGGAATGCGCCCATGAGGTGACAGCCCTCAGCTGCTTATTCTCGTGGTTCTCATTTCGACGTTTTCTCCCCTCCTCTGCTCGTTGTGTGAGCCTCTCTTCGCCCAATCTGAGGTGGCGCCGTAAATAGCATCGCCACTTAGTGCGATCGGCAGCTTCATCCTCCCATGTTGCTGGATCCATGTCCAGTGCCCTCATATCTCTCTTGCACACATCTTTGAACCTCAGCTGTGGTCGCCCAACTGTTATCTTGCCATTTGCTAATTGTCCGTAGAAGATATCTTTTAAGATGCGACCATCTTCCATGCGGCAAACATGGCCAAGCCAGCGAAGTCTGCGCTGTCTAAGCAGTGTATACATACTTTAAAGGCCAGCACGTGACAACACCTCGACATTTGTCACTTATCTTTCCACGAGATGCCGAGGATGCGGCGTAGACACCGTAAATGGAAGGTACTGAGCCTTCTTTCTTGCTTAGCATAGGTCGTCCATTAGTGAAGCGATTCATCAAGTTCTGAAGCTCCTGTTGGCTTTGAGTGACGACTGCAGCATCATCAGCGAACAACAAGTCTCTTATAGTGACCCTTTTGATTTTTGTTTTTGCCTTCAGCCTTGAAAGATTAAACAGACGGCCATCTGACCTAGTGTGAAGGCATATTCTTTCAGTTTCATTTCTGAATGCATGTTTCAAGAGTAAGGCAAAGAAGATCCCGAAGAGGGTCGGAGCCAGAACACAGCCTTGTTTAACGCTACTAGATGTATATATATATTAAATAGTCTTGCTCATGAGTTTGCTTTCATACGTATAATAACTGAATCAACTGTGATTGTTTAGTTTTAAAATAACATGTAACAAATTTAATAGTCAATTAGTTTTAACAAGTTAAAATAAATATGAAAAGATGGTAAAATTTTAGATGAAAGCGTCTTCATAGAGACTTAATAGTGGAGCGATAAAAGTCCGTTTGTTGGTGCCTTTTTTATACAAGAACTTAACTCTATTTGAGTCCTGTCGCCGTGGTTTCCGTCACTTCTTTTTGGTGATGAGTGCACTTCTCCACATAACTCGTCTAATGTATGAGGTCAGTGTTGATGCTCTTTTCTCACACTAGGGGTGTAGTAACGTTAGTACTTCAAACCGTCTGTTAGCTTGTAACCACGAACGTTTTTGAAAAAATTGAAAGGACAAATGCCTCTGCTAAGTACACTGAGTTGGAAGCTTAACAGGCGCATCGTCTCGCTATCCACTCACCAATGTTAATCTCTCAGAAGAATTAAATTCTTGAGTACACAGCGTAGCTCAAGGAAGATGATTAAAATCACCAGTATTCTTCTGGGTGTTAAACTGGAAAAATGTGTCTGGACAGCGCGAATAATGACGAGCCTGAATTACAATTAACAAAGTACAAAGATCTCACAAAATGATACTATACACTTCGGGCACAGGTGATGTAATCATCACTCATCACTGCTCCAGTCGGAATCTGGTATCGCTGCTGCTTTCGCGTTTCTGAGCGAATTAGCATAAAACAAACACCAGCGCTTGCTGTAGTGGTTCATGAATATACTATTGTCATATGTTGAGGTTGGGGGCCTCATTATATATATATATATATATATATATATATATATATATATATATATATATATATATATATATATATATATATATATATATATATATATATATATATATATATATATATATATATATATATATATATATATATATATATATATATATATACACTTAGCAAGAAACCGGTCAAATTCACATTTGTGAAATAAATGTTACACTTACCCCAATTGGGTTATACAATCTCCACGCACAGTTTAGAATGGACGAAAGCAATTTAGATTATATGCTTTCCTCGATCTGTCACTTATAATTATGGAATTCTAGGTCCGATCCTTCTTTCTCTGGCTTTAGGGATTTGCTAATTTGACGTTGCGATGCAGTCTGATCTGAGACTCTAATTTCACTATATTATATCTCTCATTCTCAGTTCAAATCCCAGATTGTGCTTCCGCCGAACTTCCCAGTGAGATTCATTGTCTATTCCGGCTTCTCAAATCAAACCAATGGTTAGCCCTTTAGCACTATCTGGGTTGGGGGTGTTTAAATTCATAATCTACCCCGCGTGATTTAAAATATTAAATTTAAAATTCTAACGCGTGACCTCTTTATAATTAGATGTAATGCTTCCATCAACTCACAAACACATATGTGAACACATTTCCTGGCGTAATACTTTCCGCCAAGATTGTGTACTCTGCCATCTTATCTGTAATAATGATACAAACAGGGGCCATCGGATGCGATAATCTAATTATCACCTGCTTGTGTGAATCCCCCAGACTGATTTCTCAGACATCCAATATTGGCTTCCTTTGAATTGATCGCACGAGACCATATTGTGTCAAACGAGGATCGTCTACTATCAAAGGTGGCCGGCGACTCAAGGAGATAAACGTATTATAACTGACCGGTGATAATTATCCTCGATAATACCACAGTTCACCTGGCGGAACGTAAATACATCTGGGTGTGGTCATAGAAAAAATGAATGTAGGGCAAAATGTATGCCCAATAATAAGCGATGAGTGAGAGAAAAATGAAGAAGAAAAGAAGTGATACTGTCGGAGTGGATGAAAGAACGAGAGAGATGAGTCAAAAGTACATGTAAAAACTATAGACGTTTCGTCACAGATATCGTCCTATTATGAAAACTAGAATTGTTTGTGTTGATGCTGCAAGAATGTTTAGTCAGGCTTAGATTTTGTCCCATTTGTTACCGCATATATGGGATATATGGGTAAAACAGAAACAATATAAGAAGAAACAATTAACGAAAATATAACGCCTTCGTTCTGCATATATCTCTGTATTACGCATTGCCTAATTTAGCTAGACCATACAGGATCACTTTCCACGAAACAAAATTTTTTGAAATGTCACTTCCACAATGTGGGGCAAAATATATGAGCTAGATAGCTCAGCTTCTGTCTGTATTCTAATTAAACATGTCAGAGTTTAAGGGTGCATGTCTTGAAGGTTTGGGAGAAAAATGACGAAACTTTAAGCCACAATTAAAAACACTTGAAACATTACAGACGACATTCTTTGCGCTGCAAAGGGACGAATATGTCAACCCACCTCCTTAACCAGGGTATTGAATTATTATTACAAGCTTTGCGTGTTTACTATTTCCAAATGTAAAAGTTGAGTATACTTTTTATGGTAACAAATGTGCGCACTCTCAAGACATTTGGTGCATCTTCCCACAGCCCACAGATAAAATAACACATAATATTGCTAGATTTTAGTTTATCTCTGCCTATATATACTCTTTAGGAGCCGCGGTAGCATAGTGGTTAGTGCACTGGCTTCCTAGCTCAGTGGTCTATGGTTCGATCCCTAGATGAGGTGGGATTTTTTAGGCCGCAAACGGCTCCTGGGTCGACCCAGCCCCAATTGGGTACCAGAGCAACTCTGGGAAGGTTAAGGCGGCCGGCGTGACCACATCACCCCTAGTGTGCCGATGGTCAAGAAAGAAATGGGCCTAACACCATATTCCCAATATGCCTCAATGTGCGTGTAACGGGATCCTTTACCTTTTTCCTATATATACTCTTGCTTTCTCAAATGTTATTTCCTTCTCAATCTCCTCGTCTTTCATTGTTTTACTCTCACTCATTTTCTCTGTCACTGCTCTATTCTTTCAGCCGCATTTCTTCTCTCCTCACCACACTCTTTCTCCTTCTCGCACCCCGTTCTCTTCCAGTACTTTTCTCACCTTCCTCTTTTTACTTTTCTCACCTCTCTTTTTACTTCTCTACCCTATTCCATTTTTTTTCGAACTTCCTTCTCACATCCCTATATCTGCATAGAGTGATTTGAGAATATGAGGAGGATTCACTTCCGGTTTCCGGTAGCAACGGCCGACATTTTGGTCCTGCCTTGTGACCACAATTAGTGAGTTTTTGCTCTTATTTTTATGTGTTCTACATAATTCTCACTTTCTTTCCTTTCTGTTTTTGTTTGTCTGTCCCTGACGAAGGTCTTGAGGCCGTAACGTACGTTTTTTCTAGTTTTTCTCCTAGGAAGACGTATTGTGTTTTTATATTTCTTCGACCCACTCTATACTCATGGAGACATATCTGGAGTCATCCGTACATGACTACTAGCTAAGCACAATTAGCTGTGAGGCTAATTTCACTCTCATTGACTCTTGAAATCATCCACATACTTTCCGGGAGTCCCTCTGTGGTGAAACATGTTGGGAACCCAGCATTGCACACTAAGCTTGGAGGAGTCACAGGAGCCCCATGCATAACTCTGGCTTTTACCTGGTTGCCTGCATGCAACAGGATCTCATTATGGCCCCCATGATATGCAGAGGGATCTGTGAAGTGGCTCTGTATAGGACGTGACGATTCCTTGATAGAGTCCAGAACCAAAACACAGTATTTTAGCTCTGAATATTTGGAAAGCCCCCTTTGAGGGCGGGGAATGCACTGTATGCCACGTGCTTCTTCCTCCTTGTGGTCATTTATTATCCTTCATATGCAAGCCAAGCTGGAGAAACTGGAGCTCATGACTTCAACTCAACACGTTCCGTAGTGGCAAAAAAAGCCACAGGAAAAGCCTAGATCTACAGTGTAGATAATACCAAAGAATCTTCAACTTGGTATTAGCTACAAAAGAGCGAAAAGCTCAGCAGTCCTAGTTAAACAACTACATCCCAATATTTACTTCTGTCACCTCTTTTTTTTTTGGTACTTCTATCATCTCCTTCTTTATCCTTCTCTCATATGTTTGTTTTTCCTTCTCTCACCACTCTCTATTTTTGCTTCTCGCACCTTTCTCTTCGTCTTTGTTTCACTTCTTTCTTTTTGACTTTTCTCATCTTTCTCTTTTCCATTTCTTTCATTGTTGCTCTGTCTTCTGCCCACCTGTTCCTCTTTCTTAACTATGTTTTTTTTCTTCATACTCATTTTCTGCCTTTCCTACACAGCTCTCCATTTTAACTTATGTTTATAATTTACCCTGTTTATCACATCTTTTTTTTTCTCACCCACCTCTTTCATTCACCTCTTTTAATTCCTCTTTCAGTAAGCAGTTAACTTTGATTCCTCTTTCAGTCAGTAGTTAACTTTGATTATTCTTTCAGTAAGTAGTTAGCTTTGATTCCACTCTCAGTTAGTAAGTAGCTTTGATTGCTCTCTCAGACAGTAGTTAACTTTGATTCCACTTTCAGTCAGTAAAAAGCTTTGATTGCTCTTTCAGTCAGTAGTTAGCTCTGATTGCATTCAGTCATCAATTAGCTTTGATTCCTGTCTCAGTCAGTAGTTAGCTTTGATTGCTCTCTCAGTCAGTAGTTAACTTTGATTCCACTTTCAGTAAGTAAAAAGCTTTGATTCTGTTTCAGTCAGTAGTTAACTTTGATTGCTGATTAAGTCAGTTGTTAGCTCTGATTGCATTCATTCATTAGTTAGCTTTGATTCCTGTCTCAATGAGTAGTTCGCTTTGATTCCTCTCTCAATCAGTAGTTAGCTTTGATTCCTCTCTGTCAGTAGACAGCTTTGATTCGTCTCTCAGTAGTTAACTGTGATTCCTCTCTCAGTCAGTAGTTAACTTTGATTCCTCTCTCAGTCAGCAGTTAACTTTGATTCCTGTCTCAGTGAGTAGTTCGCTTTGATTCCTCTCTCAGTCAGCAGTTAACTTTGATTCCTGTCTCAGTCAGTAGTTAACTTTGATTCCTCTCTCAGCCTGTAGTTAGCTTTGATTCCTGCCTCAGTCAGTAGTTAACTTTGATTGCTCTCTCAGTCTGCAGTTAGCTTTGATTCCTGTCTCAGTCAGTAGTTAACTTTGATTCCTGTCTCAGCAGTTAACTTTAATTCCTGTCTCAGTCAGTAGTTAATTTTGATTCCTTTCTCAGTCAGTAGTTAACTTTGGTTCCTCTCATAGTCTGTGGCTAACATTGATTCCTCTCAGTCTGTAGTTAACTTTAATTCCCGTCTCATTCAGTAGTTAACTTTGATTCCTGTCTCAGTCAGTAGTTAATTTTGATTCCTTTCTCGGTCACTAGTTAACTTTGATTCCTGTCTCAGTCAGTAGTTAACTTTGATTCCTGTCTCAGTCAGTAGTTAACTTTGATTCCTGTCTAAGTCAGTAGTTAACTTTGATTCCTGTCTCAGTCAGTAGTTAACTTTGATTCCTGTCTCAGTCAGTAGTTAACTTTGAATCCTCTCTCAGTCAGTAGTTTACTTTGATCCCTGTCTCAGTTAGTAGTTAATTTTGATTCCTTTCTCAGTCAGTAGTTAACTTTGATTCCTTTCTCAGTCAGTAGTTAACTTTGATTCCTCTCTCAGTCTGTCGTTAACTTTGATTAATGTCTCTGTCCGTAGTTAACTTTGATTCCTGTCTCAGTCAGTAGTTAACTTTGAGTCCTCTCTCAGTCAGTAGTTAACTTTCATTCCTCTCTCAGTCAGTAGTTAACTTTGATTTCTCTCTCAGTAGATAACTTTGTTTGCTCTTCAGTCAGCAGTTCGCCCACGGCGACCGTTGCCTCAACTGGCTGTGTGTGGTGTACCCAGAAACGGGGCCTCCCAGTACTGAGACACAGTTAAGTCCCCGATGTCATTTATCGGTGCAGAGTTGAGAGAGATGGCTGAGCATCACAATCCCCCCTGTGTTGCAGCATGATGAGAACCCAGAATTGCACACTGAGCTTGGGGGAAATCACTTGGGCACCAGACTTAATACTGGCTCTTGTAGCGGGAGGTTATTTAAAATTATTATATGATGTAAGAATATGCCAGTAAAGAGTTCTGACCTTACAAGTAATACCCCAGTCTTAGAAATAAGCACTGGTGTATTGTTATCATAAAAATAGTCAGACTGTAAAAACCCTGGTCCAGTTGGTAAGAAGTAGTACCAGGATTTAAGGTGTCTCCTCCCTGTGACTATCTTATGATTACTTATATTCTAGGGGATAAGTAAAATGAACATTCACTGAAACCACAAATGGAAGAAGTGAATAAATCCTCAGGTACAGTTAAAATAGTTTAATAATTACACTAATATTCTATTTCTACTAGTTGGAAAAGAGTATACACATATATATAAAAATATTCACACAATTACTATTATTGTCTGTTTAGACTTCAAGATCTTAAATAATAAAGTTACTGAAATCACTGTTATTAGTCCTTTGAATTTTAGGATAACTGTCATCAGTTGACTGAGTTTATGTATGGTTACTTATTGTTTTGAACTATTGGCTGTTTCACATGTATAGGTGGTCAGTGTCAAACAGGACACTTATCTTTCCAACTTGGTACTGCTGAAACTGTCCTTTGCTGATATCAGACTTGGCAGGCCCAACAGTAGGGATGCCAATGATCAGTTGAAGTTCACTCTTTGGGGTCCTGCACTTTTGTGGGATTGCCTCGGAGGAACTGCACCGGCTTCTGATACTGGACAGTCTGGTTTGAGTTATTTCATGGAACCTGCAACATATCAGCCTTGGCTAGTATCTGGCTAGACTTGTAGCTGACTAGCACAGATGTCAGACCAGTCAGTCATCAGATGTCACCGTTATACAATCATAGTAAGTAAGGACATCATTTCAGAGATATAGCATTAATATTAACATTTCAATTAAGTATAACTGACTAGCACATAAGTCAGACAAGTCAGTCATCAGGTGTCAGAGTTATACAGTCATAGCAAGTAACATCATTTCAATGATACAGAGTTAATATTAACATATCAGTAATAAACATCATCTGGTTTAATCCGCTCCTATACATCCCTTCATATTCTATAACTTGATCCTTCCAAATCATATCAAGTACAAATTCAAATCTGATGCTATCTTAGCAACTACCCAAAATTAATACATAAAATAAATAGAGTGAGTGACCACGTGATCAGGTTGCTTTCTACTGAAACTGGCTGTAGAACACTCCAGTTTACCAGCTGTAAATGGGTACAAAGTTGTGCGCTCGAACTAGGGAAGGCAAAGGCAGCGAGGAAGGGGACTAGTCACCTAACCTCGTAAAAGCGGTATCTTCCATGCTGAAGCTTCTAACAATTTATTTCCCTAAGACAATCTCTGGTCATGGGACTGCCTTTATCTTCGTAAGCGATAATGCATTTAATATCGACGAGATACAGCATTACATATAATAAATATTTTCTATTTGGCTGTGGGGCTAGTTTTGATACGTTTTTGTACAAGCAACCATCTTCCACTAAGCACATGAATAAATCATATTAAAATAATAATACGTTATATCAATGAATATTATACAGGCATATTTTGTGAATTCTAAATGAACCTGTAATACAAAATAAAAGAAATTATTATACAGGATAGCTATCGTAAATTCGCTTACCCTCAGACTCCAGACACTTAGACTGAAATTTTCTGGCGATCCGCTCACACTTCAGATGGATTTAGAGTCGTGGCGTTATCTGCCCTCAGTCTTGTCTCAACCTCTTGCGTTGGGTCTTCTCAGAGTTTTACCGAAACGCTTTATATACGATAGCGCGAACGTATCGGAGAGCAGATACGTCACAGCCTAAGACTAGACCTGAAAAAATCCTTCCCGAACCGTGATTTCAGCCGATCTGTGCGTCGACTGAAATTTTGCCTTTCTCATTCTCAGCATATATAATATCCATATTGTTCCATCTTATCTAGTTTTATACAGCTGATAAAACTCTATCTTCCTATCCATGTAAATTCCCAAACTGTTATTTGTTGATTTTAATATTTAGAACAGAAGTGGGTTTACATGCTTTTAGCGTAACTGTGGGCAGCCGAAATACGCATATATCTCCGTAAATGAGAACTTCCTACCGTTCCATCTTATATGCAGTTATACACCATCCTTCCCTGTACTGAAATGTAAAATCCTTTTCATACGGATTCCCTTCTGTTATTTATTTATCGTTGGCGATTTCCTCTGTCCGATACACATTTTGCTGATACGCCGCCATTTTGAAAGCGGTCACTCGATCGTAGATGGGTTTATAAATCTAACTGAACCCATTTGCAATGACTTGAAACCAATTTTGCGACAGCTCTTGACTGGATGGCCGCATGCAGGAGATTTCTACAATGGGGGGTTGGCAGGTGGTGGGTATCTGGAAGTGGCTCTGTGCAGGACGTGAGGATTCCTTGGGTGAGCCCAGAACCAGAGCACAGCATTGTGCAAGCTCTGCATAGTTGGAGAGCCCCCTGGATGACGGGGAATGCACAATGTGCTACCCCACCTGTCCCCAACTGCTAACTTAGAACCAGAAGTGGGGTCCTCTGTATGCGTGCCAGGCCAGGATAAAATGCCTGGGAAAGAGACTGGAGCTCAGAACTCCCTAACTCAAAGTTGCAGGATGGCAGGAAAGACAGGGCTATTTTGAAGATAATGCAACCATATTTTCACCATACGAGCTCGGACGCCGCCTCGGTAAACAAGGTCCGCGCAGAGCAGTGACACCCCCAGGCTGCTTGCGAATAGTCTACTACTGGGAACATAAACAGATTAGGGATGAGCCCACTCTCCCGTTGAACAGGTGCTAAAGTCATAGATACTGGGCCAGAAGGCGCACCGGAAACCACAGTATCACGCAACTCGCTTTTTTTTCTATGGAGAGTACACCGTCTCGTACTGGTGCTCGCCCTGTGGAGCTCCACCAGGCAGGTGCAGTGCCTTGCTCTGAGCCTCGACAGAGCCCACCCTCAGCTACTGGAGGACCCTCTAGACCGTCTTGTGGAGTCAGCAGACGGCGGAGGAGAACTACTGACCAAAACAAAACAGAAAAAGAGAAACCCAGAGTGCCACTTGTCATGATGCACTGGAATGCAGAGGGAGTGAACAGCAAGCAGGCTGGATACAGCAAAAAGACAGAGCTGGAAAACATCTTGTATGAGAAGCAAGTCAGTGTTTGCTGTATCCAAGAGACTCACTTGAAAGCAGATCAAACCTTTAAAATAAGGGGATATCAATGCTTCAGATCCGACAGAAAAGATAGACGAAAAGGAGGAGTACTTACTCTTGTAAGGAATAACATTCCTGCACACGAAAGGAAAACCTTCATGGATGGAGCAGAATATCAGCTGTTGCAGATAAAGGTAGACAAGATGGAAATAGAACTCCTGAACTATTACTGTCCGAACAACAAACCCCTGAGTCTCAGCTCTATACAGGTACCAGCCACCAACTTTATAGCAGTTGGAGACTTTAATAGCCACTCCCAGAGCTGGGGCTATAACCATCTGGATCACAGAGGTGAAGAGGTTGAAACTTGGCAAGATGATCACTCCCTAATCCTAGTCAATAATGCCACAGATACTCCTACCTTCTACTCCAGAGGATGGCACACAACTTCAACACCAGATCTTGCCTTCTCCACACCAGATATAGCTGGATCTATTAGTAGAGAAGTAGGAGACCAACTAGGGGGAAGCGACCATCGCCCAATCTTTCTTACTGTCCAGAGTGCAACTCTCAGTACAGGCCCAGCCATTACAAGATGGAACTACAAAAAAGCCAACTGGGGTTTATTCAGGCATCAGGTGAACACGCTGCTGTCTACCCTCAAGGTACAGAACAGAGACATTAATGAAGTGGTAAAAGACTTCAACAGATGCATACTACAAGCTGCAAAAGAAACCATTCCCAAAGGATGCCGGCGTAACTACATACCATACTGGTCCAGCACACTCCAAGAACGTCAGGAAGCCATGGACAGGGCTAGAAAGGACGCAGAGTCTCAGCCTTCACTTGAAACTCACAACAAATGGAAAAAGGCTGTAGCAGAGTTTCAGAGAACAAAGCTAGAAGAAAAACGGAAAAGCTGGAGAACTAAAACGGCATCGCTGAACCTTGAGAAAGACGGCAGGAAACTTTGGAGATTAGTCAAGTCTCTAAATGAAGAGCGTTCCTCACCTAGGCAGACTATCACATTGGATGAAGGTGGCAAACTTTTCAGAGGAAAACAAGCTGCAGACTTGTTTGCTAGAAGATACAGTTCAGAAAGCAACTTACCCATTAACATAGATCATCAGAGAGAGATAAGAAAAGAAATACTGGCAACCATGGGACAGACAGATACTCCTGCCCCAATGAGGGAACCCATCACACTAGGAGAACTACAGAAGGTTATTTCCAAGCTTAAGTTTCAAAAGTCACCCGGCCCAGACAAAATCAGCAACGAAATGCTAGTAAATCTGAGCTCAGCAGCAAAGACAAAACTGCTTGAGATATTCAACCACAGCTGGTTGAAAGGAACGGTACCCCAAGTATGGAGAGAAGCCATCACAATACCCATACTAAAGAAAGGGAAATGTAAGACCGAGGCTGCAAGTTACCGGCCAATCAGTCTCACAAGCTGTGTTGGGAAGACTATGGAGCGAATAGTCAACCACAGATTGAAATGGTATTTAGAGTCTGAGCAGATCCTGGTGCCGGAACAAGCTGGATTTAGAGAATGCTACAGTATAGAAGACCAAGTTACTTACTTGTCTCAAGCAATAGAAGATGCCTTCCAGGAGAAGAAAAAGGTCCTAACGATCTGGGTCGACTTCAAGCAGGCCTTTGACAAGGTGTGGAAAGATGGCCTCATTGCAAAACTTAGGAGAAGTGGAATCCAAGGCAACATGATGAAATGGATCCAGTCATACTTGCATAACAGGAGAACTAGAGTCACTCTTGACGGTCTGCAGAGCAGAAAAGTGTTGCTCCATCAGGGGGTACCTCAAGGAGGAGTAATTTCCCCAACACTCTTCCTTGTTTACATCAATGACCTGGTGAAAGATCTCCCTGCAGGAGTTAAAGCTGCCTTATATGCAGATGACCTAGTACTCTGGTGCGCTGATGAAAATGTCACCACAGCAAATTATAGAATGCAGCGGGCAGCAGACATGCTAGTGTCATGGGCAGAGAAATGGCTTATCACAATAAACACAGACAAAACCTCCACAACACTGTTCTCCCTCGCCCCCAAGGACAAATCAGCTAACATACACCTAGGGACAACCGTGATCAAGGAAGAAAGCTACCCCACCTATCTTGGGGTGACATTTGACCAAAGGCTTACATGGAATAAGCATATTGAAAACGCAGAAGGAAAGGCCCGAAGACGACTAGGCATACTCAGAAAATTAGCAGGTACCAACTGGGGAGCAAATGAACGAAATCTAAAGAAGATTTATAATGGAGTAATAAGACCACACTTAGAGTTTAGCTCAGCAGCATGGTCATCAGCTGCTAACTCACATCTGCAGTCTTTGGACAAGGTGCAAAATCAAGCTCTCAGGCTCATTACAGGAGCCATGAAAAACTACACCAATAACAGAGATGCAGAAGGTTGCTGGATTACAGACATTGTCCCATAGAAGAGACACAAAAACCATGATCCAGATGGAAAAGTACAACAGTATGCCAATGCACCCAATGAGGGCAAGACTAGATGATCTGGCATTGGGACGTCTAAAGCGTAGCAGCTTTGTGCATCGGGGGAAAAGACTTGTAGGACAGCATCAGGAAGACCTATCCATGAAGACAACACCACTGAAGCCCACCCTATACCCTGTACCATGGGAGCAGGCCAGCAGTGCCCTCCAAATTAATACATCAGTCAGTGGTCTCACAAGTGGATGTGAGTATAATGATCTGCAAAAACGAACTGCTACATTGAGTATGATCCAAGAAAGCTATCCCGATCAATCATGGATACATGCCTATACAGATGGATCGGCAACTAATGCTGTTAGGAATGGAGGTGCCGGTATCTTTATCTCATATCCTGACAACCACTATGAGACTAGGCACATTCCCACTGGTAAATTCTGTTCCAACTATACAGCTGAGGTTCAAGCTCTAGAGCAAG
This sequence comes from Oreohelix idahoensis, assembly GCA_024509875.1. Taxonomy (NCBI): domain Eukaryota; kingdom Metazoa; phylum Mollusca; class Gastropoda; order Stylommatophora; family Oreohelicidae; genus Oreohelix; species Oreohelix idahoensis. The sequence continues at coordinate 25,595 of JAMPIV010007559.1, forward strand.
CTGCAAATATGATTTATAACACCAACTCTGACTGCCACCAGGTAGTCATCCTCACAGATGCACTGTCTGTCCTGCAAGCTCTCAAGGGTGGTAAACTCCCGCATCTGAGAAATGAACTAAACAAGGTAGCTGCCAAAAAGAGAACCATACTTCAGTGGGTACCATCTCATTGTGGTGTACCCGGAAATGAAAAGGCAGATAAACTTGCAAAAAAGGGAGGAGAATGTGAACAAGAAGATAATGAAGTCACATACTTTGAGAAAAAGAGAGCTATCCAGACTATCAGAAGAGAACAGAACCAACCCAAAGACGACTATCACACTCTCGACCGGCAGGGACAGATAACTATTTTTCGACTCAGGACAGGGCATAACAAACTGAATAAACACATGCACAAGCTACGATTGTCTGCTTCACCACTGTGCACATGTGGATTAAACGAACAAACTGCTGAGCATGTTCTACAGGACTGTCCTCTGTATGACCAGTTAAGAAAGATATACTGGCCGAATGACTCAACACTAAACTCAAAGCTATATGGAGTTAAAGAGGAACTTCAAACAACAGTCGAATTCATCATGAGAACTCGTCTGACGGTGTAATCATCAAAGATGCGATCGCAAGAAGAAGAAGAAGTCAGCAGTTAACTTTGATTTCTCTCTCAGTAGATAACTTTGATTGCTCTTCAGTCAGCAGTTAACTTTGATTTCTTTCTCAGTCAGTAATTAGCTTTGGCTTCTCTTTCAGTCAGTAGTTAACTTTGATTGCTCTCAGTCAGTAGTTAGCTTTGATTCCTCTCAGTCTGTAGTTAACTTTGATTCCTCTCTTAGTCAGTAGTTAACTGATTTCTCTCTCAGTCAGTAATTAACTTTGATTTCTCTCTCAGTCAGTAGTTAACTTTGATTTCTCTCTCAGTAGATAACTTTGATTGCTCTTCAGTCAGCAGTTAACTTTGATTTCTCTCTCAGTCAGTAATTAGCTTTGGCTTCTCTTTCAGTCAGTAGTTAACTTTGATTGCTCTCAGTCAGCAGTTAGTTTTGATTGCTCTCAGTCAGTAGTTAACTTTGATTGTTGTTTCAGTCAGTAGTTGACTTTGATTCCTCTCTCAGTCCGTTGTTAACTTTTATTCCTCTCTCAGTCCGTTGTTAACTTTGATTCCTCTTTCAGTCAGTGTGTAACTTTGAATGATGTCGTAGTCATTAGTTAACTTTGAATGCTCTCTCAGTCGTAGGAGGTGACTAATGTGGTGTTTTGAATAGGGCTTGCATTTTCATTATGTAAAACAAGTTGCTACAGACACCGCTGCTGCTAGAGTACTTGAATTCCAGCCGTGGTGGTAATTGCATGCTTGATAATGAGCAATAACGGAAATATTGTTCATTGTTTACAGATTGTGATCGAGAATAATAGAGTAAGTTGAAAATATCGACTATACACTTGAGATAAATAAAGATTTTCTCTCTCTCTCGCTCTCTCGATATATATATATGGAGAGAGAGAGAGAGAGAAAGAGAGAGAGGATGAGAGAGAGAGAAAGAGAGAGAGGATGAGAGAGATAGAGAGGGAGAGAGAGAGAGAGGATGAGAGAGAGAGAAAGAGAGAGAGGATGAGAGAGAGAGAGAGGGAGAGAGCGAGAGAGAGAGAGAGAGAGAGAGAGAAAGAGAGAGAGGATGAGAGAGAGAGAAAGAGAGAGAGGATGAGAGAGATAGAGAGAGGGAGAGAGAGAGAGAGAGAGAGAGAGAGAGAGAGAGAGAGAGAGAGAGAGAGAGAGAGAGAGAGAGAGAGAGAGAGAGAGAGAGAGAGAGAGAGAGAGAGAGAGAGAGAGAGAGAGAGAGAGAGAGAGAGAGAGAGAGAGAGAGAGAGAGAGAGAGATTAAGGGATAGGACGAGAAACAGTAAATATAGTTGGCGGCGCCTGTCAGTCTCGTATATTAGAAAGTTCTCGTTCCTTCATCTTTGTGTGAGATCTGTAATTCTAGCACCGGAAATCCCTGTCGGTGATCTATAAGTTTTGGTGGCGCTGATATCTGAGATAAGAAGCAAGATTTTCACTACCTTTTCTATCTGTCTGGGGTCTCTCTGAAAAAAAAATATGGCAGGCTGTTATTTGTTTCACACTTTCTATTACACGGATTCAGCATTTTACTCTGACATATAAAGTTTATATAGTCCCATCTTCTTTTAAAATGAAATTTTGCTTTGTTTTGGCGAGGGGCGGCGTTCTTCGGGTTCGTCGTATATATTAGGGCACATGTCTAAACATAAAAGACCTTGCCGTCTGAATTAGTCACACGTTTGCAACTTATGGGCAATGAGCACACACATAAGGAGACCAGTAGAAGGGTCAGAGAGTTCGTTTTGTCGAAAATAAAATGGACTTGTCAATAAGAGATAACAGCCAACAAAAAACAGGCCATGGAATATGTCAACTAATCACCTATCAGCTCCCCATGGAATATGTCAACTAATCACCTATCAGCTCCCCGTGGAATATGTCAACTAATCACCTATCAGCTCCCTGTGGAATATGTCAACTAATCACCTATCAGCTCCCCGTGGAATATGTCAACTAATCACCTATCAGCTCCCTGTGGAATATGTCAACTAATCACCTATCAGCTCCCCATGGAATATGTCAACTAATCACCTATCAGCTCCCCATGGAATATGTCAACTAATCACCTATCAGCTCCCCGTGGAATATGTCAACTAATCACCTATCAGCTCCCCGTGGAATATGTCAACTAATCACCTATCAGCTCCCCGTGGAATATGTCAACTAATCACCTATCAGCTCCCCGTGGAATATGTCAACTAACATACATTCATCACCTATCAGCTCCCCAAGGAGGATATGACATCGAAGTCTTATGACAAGTCCTTCTGTCCCGTGCTACCAGTGTTTCCATACCTTTCATTTTTTGTCTCAGTTTCTCTTCCCCGTGTGTTTTTTTCGGTCTCCCTCTGAAATTTCTTACCCTGGGTATTCTAGAACAAAGACTGCATTGCCAGTGTTACCAACAGATTTCTTCACTTGTGTGTCCTAACCATCGCCAGCGTCTTCTTGCCATCTCTTTTTTTACTGACACTTGTCTGGTTCTGGTTCTACACTGACACTTGTCTGGTTCTGGTTCTACACTGACACTTGTCTGGTTCTTGTTATCTGTTCTACATTGGTGATTATCGTACAGTTTCAATTTTTCTATTCTACACAACCACTGTCTTTTGTCTGGTGCTTGTTATCTGTTCTACATTAGTGATTATCGTACAGTTTCAATTCTTCTGTTCTACACAACCACTGACAATCTGTAACTTCTTGGTTGTTTATTTTTTACTTTCGTGTTGTCCATGTTTCAAACACATACAATAGGACAGACATTTGAGTTCAAGATTTTTAATTTTTGTGTTGAACTTGATTTTGTATTTTTTATTACCATAGATTAACCACTGCAATGAAAGTGCGTGCTGTTTTTGTGTATCCCTATTTTGATTTCACTGTTTGCCCTTTCAGCTATGTCTATATTGCTGCCCATTTATATGTATGATTCTACATCTGGTAGGGATGGCCCTTTAAGTGGAATTTGGTTATCGTTTGCTGATTTATTCTCATTATCATTGTTTTTTTCCTTGTGTATTGTCAGACTCCCTTATTGTGACATCTGAACACTTAGTTTGTAATATTCTTTTTTTAATCTGGTGTCGCAGGTAGATATAAATAGAGGATAGATTATGTCTGAGTTCAGACAGATTATGAATGCAAAGATGTGAAAGTAGATAAGAGTTAAGTCACTGATGATATTCTAGGGAGAGATGTGACCTCTGAAGTGTGGTTGGGCCACGTCTTCGGCCTACTGCGACTATGGTAGCTAGTCAACTCGTGTCCCTTCTCTCTGACTAATAGATAAGCTTCTAAATCAGTAAGAATCACAGTTCTTACATCGAGCGACAGAAGAAAGAGGTCCTGACCACCACCTATAGTTTTTTTTATTTTATTGAAGAAAATAATCCACAACATCAAGAAAATCAACATAAGTCTGCCTTTAACACTTCGGCAAACAAAATCACAAATCATGAAAACACAACAGCAACACGCCCTTTGTCACTTCCTTAAATAAATCGCACACACAAGCAGATCTCCTCACTCCATTCCAACACCAAGAGAGTCTTTAACACCTCAGCTTTCTAGGGAACAAACGGGCCCCAGTTCCTGTCGAAACAGCCTCCTATGCTTCTTGCTAAAATTAATCCTGTGATGAAAGTACTCCAAAACTGCGAGAATTTTAAAACGGTCTCATGAGTGTAATAATCCAATTGATGAGGATATATCTGCAAAAAACACACGGATTAAAATAATCCAGAACGCTCCCGTTTTGAAGAGGCACTAGTGAAGAATACTCTGGCAGTGCGTCTATACTTGCACTATTCAAAATCCGACTATCAAGCCGCTCTTGTGTGGGAAAAGTGTTCCTCCAATGACCAGATTGTTAATGCTACAGAAACTTATTAATTTATCCCCATTTTCGTTTGCTGTTCCGCTGCCGCATTTCCCAATTACTCTTTCATTATCTGTATTGTGTGTTCTAACTTTCGCATTGACGTCTCCCATTACCACGATAAGATCATATCTAGATGTGTCTTCCATTTCTTTCTGCAATTGTTGATATAATTCATCCTTGACCTCATCATCGCTGTTATTCGTTGGTGCGTTGCATTTTATTATTGTAGTGTTGGTGAATCTCCATCTCAATCTTATTCTTATCAGTCTGTTGTTGATGGGTTTCCATTCCAGTAATGTCCTTTCTATTCCTTTCTGTAGAATAATGGCTACACCTTCATTGTGCTGTCCATCCTCTCTTCCAGAGTAAAGTACTGTTTCTCCTGTTGCTGTTTTAACTTTTCCTGCCCCTGTCCATCTGCTCTCGCTTATCCCTAGAATATGTAATCTATGTTTTCTCATTTCTGCTGTGACCTGTTTTAGTTTACCCGTCTCGTTCATTGTCCTGATATTACAAAATCCTATTCTTGTTTCATGTTTTGCGGTCAGGACGTCTGTTTTCGTGTCAGTGGCTTTCTTTCGGCTTTCACCACTGACAGGCCTACGAGCCTCAGACTCCGGATGTCCGTCCCGCAGCAAAGTCTGTTCATTTGTTGTCGTTTCCGTTTCATTTCTTTTTTACATAGACAGGGGTGAGGTGATAATACTTGATGATAATCCACACTATTCCTAGTTTAGGGCCGTCAATGAGTTGGGCAGTGTTACCGACAACAGTCGGTGGCCCATCTGTCAACCTGTTTGACTGGGAGGTGAATATCCCTCCACAAACTGTGATTATTTACTCCAAGGTGCCCGAGCCTCAATGGCCTGGTGATATTGCCCAACGGATGTAGGGCAAAGGCAATTAACCGGGGGCACAGACAATAAAACAACAGGGGCTATGCGTTGTTGTCGAACATATGTGTCGAGGTAAAACGATCTCGATGAGGTTAACAGAAACCCCGAATACAGACCGGTGACTATGCTGCAAAAGACAAACCAAATCACACACAATCGTTAACCATTTGTCCCAGTCAGGTCTAATAGTTTATCAACAACAACAGAACAATCTTTCGCCAGCCTAGTCACCCCTCCCCTGCTCTTGGATGGGTTTGAAAAAAAAAAATCGAAAAAAGGTGATTCGTCTTACGAGGACAAAAGACAAAGAAAATAGTCTACGTTACGGCCACAAGGCCTTCGTCGGGAAAGGAAAGAAAGTGAAGGCTAGATAGGACACATAAAAACTAAATAAAATAAAAACTGGGTACTTCCCTGAAGGCAAGAACCGAAATTCTATCAAAATCGCTGTCTGTTGATGAGCGCGTGGCTCTGCTCTTCCACACTACGCTAAAATACATTCACAAGACTGCACTGATAAGCCTAGTCGTGTTTACCCTAAAGTTCAGTCAAGCATGAAACTCGCTGCTAGCACTAGTTAGTGTTAACTAAACCCCCCGCTTCCACTGACTCGCATGCTGACAAAACGTTATGCACTATCAGCGTCATTCACCCGTGAATATGTAACTAACTTACTTACAGGCATTGATAACGTGCTACTAATCACTAACTCTACACCGAATTAACTTCACACATTTGAAAAATGGAAAGTCACAACAGATAGTATAAAAAAAATATATATATATATATATATGTATGTATATATATGTATGTATGTATATATATATATATATATATATATATATATATAAGTATATATATATATATATATATATATATATATATATATATGTGTGTGATAGGGCCGGAAAGACACCCGGCTTACCCCTTCACGGGAAGACACCCCAGCTTCCCTCTTCATTGTGAGTGGCACATTTATCGCCCATATTTTTGATGTGCGCGAAGCATGCTGGGATGTAAATTCTTCAAGATTGATGAAAAGGCCATAATAACGCCTAAAAATTAGTTTTGGTGCATAGTTGTGTGTTATATTTAATAGTGGTGTTTTAGCTCTAGAAACAGTTGTGTATATCTGTGTTTTCATGCATGGTAGAGCAAATATCGCGAGTGTTGTTTGAGTGGCGCAATTACTGCGCGCGCGGACTGGTTTGAGTGTTTAGGCTTAGCGGTCTATATAAAGCGCGTGATAGCCAGCAGCGGCCTTTCCTAGTATCAGCCCAGACGAGAGAACAGGCGAGACGAGGTGACCAGTGTAGGTAGCAGATAAACCAGAGCACGTGAGCTGTAAGTCTTAGCGCATTTTGTAGAATTTAGCATTCGTGTTCTACAAGTCTGAAATTATATCAACACGAGTCTGTTTTAATGTTTAGTGAATTAGGTCTAAATAGATAGATAGATGTGAAAGTTTAAGAGCTATTATTTTATTTATCAGAAAGGCAAATATGGTATGAAGCTATTTCACGTGAATTTAGATAATATCTACCTGTTAGCAAAAATAGCAAGATGGCGGCCACGTCCAGCTTTGTTAAATTTAGAATAATAATATTGTACCTGTTGATATTTCTACTGTATATCTTTAGTGGGTTACAAGTACGTGGTGAAGTGTAATGTAATCTGCTTAATGTAAGAGTAATTAAGTGTATTTCACGATTATTGATATTTCTACTGTATATCTTTAGTGGGTTACTTTGAAGTGAGTGTGGTAAAATCTGCGAGGATAATTACTCATTTCTATGGATTTTAGTCATAAAAACAACAATAAATAAGACCAGCCCGATTGTGTCTGACGGGATTGCTCTCACACGCCCGCCACTGCCTTTTGTGCAGTGCGAAAAGCCTATAGCATATATAATATACAACGCGCTGCATTTTCGGTTTCGCCAACGTACTACCGATGTTTAAACTTGTAAGATCTGCTGCATACACGGCCGCCTAACCGATAAAATTAATTAATTGGCGGAAGAGCGCCGCACAATACTATCTGAATTAACGTAATATTTTGTTTTTAACAGGTTAATCAGTAGTAAGTCTTACAATTTGGTAGTGAAACACGATAAAATTCAAATCATAAAACCCAACTTGTTAACCCGCCACGTCTAACACCCGATTTGCCTGCCACACTCTGCCATGCGTATCTACACGCGGCGGCAAACGCCATCGGAGGCAAACACACAGACAGTTTGTCCCCACTCGTTGTAGAATTACTGGCGTCACTAAAACAAGTAGTATTTGAATCCAATAGGCTAAGCGGGAGAGGAGAAAGGAGGAAATGGTGGTCTTGTGTAAAATATTATTTGACGAACGAACAGTGACAAAAATGAAAATCTTTATTAATAGGAAACTGAACATAAAACTTATATGATAAGATAGCTGAGACTCCCCTAAGCAAGAATATGTTTTAAATACTATGATAGCCCCAGTATTAGTGAAGTTATGAAGGAAAAATAAAATGTCCAAGACGGTAGACCAGACAGATAGTCAACCCTACTTGAATTTTTCATAACGTTAAGGGACGATCGCGTAGAAAGAGGCATTGAGGTGAATATTCAAATTCGCTTGAGTACAGAGGGTATAGGGTGAGAAGGGGGGGGGGCGATAGGAAATTGGTTATCAACGAAACGTTTTTGTTGTATGGCAACTAACATAGGCTAGCCAATTAAATAGCAGACGCGGTGTAGTTTGGAATTGTTTTTTTGTTTTTCAAAACTGCATTTTGAAATCTGGTAGTCGCCAGCTTCTGATTGGCTAGTGGTACCCAATATTAGCAAGGGGTTTTCCTTATTCAATTGCCAGTTGTCTAAAATAAATTACATTAAACATTTTGCTGAGATTCAGCTGTGGTAAATTTAAAGTAAAATAAATATTTCCCAGCCTGAGACCAGTGCAGAGTGAAATTGCGGCCATTGCTTTGCAAGTCAGCATCATTTGTTTATATTTCTTGAAATTGTGCGTTTTATTCCCTGTTACCGACTGGTGGCAGGAAGCCAGCTGAAAGTGAATACAGCCCTCAAGCCTCCATCCAGTCATTTCTACTATTATAAGAACACGGAGGAGCTTGAACGAGTGAAAGAGTCTGCATCTTCAGGAGAGAATTTCCTTATAAATAACCCCAGGTGATGTGCCATACATCTGGGTACATCTGACACTTTTGTAAAAAAGTAACATTCACTGAGTTTCCCAATGATATTCAGGAATTTCAAGGGGTATGATGACACAACAGCCCCTCATACACAGTGACTCTCCCTTTGTATGATTACAGTAGTAGCTATGAACTGTTCTTCAGTGAAAAATATATCTTGACTTTATTTATGTGGACAGAAAGTCCAGTTGTTTTATTACCCTCTTTTCTGTAAACTATCGTGTCCTTATTTTCAAGACCTATCCAAAAGATATGACTGGACAGGCAGATTAAATTATAAATATTCAATTCAAAAGAAAACTTAACACCTGTTTTATTAACTTTCTCATAGACAAGTAAAGTGTTTGTGTGTTGTGTACTATCATCTCATTTCTCCCCTAGACAATAGGTACATCATACACCCTACACTAGAGCCAACAGAGAGACCGTGTGAGATCTAGGGAGGTAGCGTTAGGTTCCCTGTACACAATTCATCATCATCATTTATAGAATCAGGGACCTACATTTGCTTGACCTCGCACGGTTACTGCATACACTTATTTCATTCTTTGTTAGGATACCATCATAACCTCCCCAGCAAATCATTTTATTTGCTACATAATTGGTAGGCTTGTCCGAGATTGAACTTTCTACATAAATTGGGGACAGTCTAATTTTCCCAGGAAATCCCCATATAATATATTTGCCCAAGATTTTGGGAAGTGAAGAAAGTGTCAGAAACCCAGATTTAATTAAATAAATTTATAATTAGTTATATTTAGAAACTTTGTTAGTACATTTTTCAGGATGGCAGATCTGGCCAAGTTTCGCTCTGCGGCTGTGCAAGCGGCGAGAGATATGAATATGGATGGACAAATTTTGGTTGATTATGTCACCTCAGAATGTGACAAATTTATTACTAGGGAAGAACATAGGTTAGCTGAGGAAAGGAGAGTGCAGTTAGAAGATGCTAGGGAGACTAAGAAATTAGAGGCTGATCGAGAGGCTGAGATAAAGAGGCTGCAGTTGGAGGAGAAGAAACTTGAGGCTGAGAAGGAGGCAAAGAAACTTGAACTCGAGGCTGAGAAGGAGGAAAAACGTCTACACAGGGAGGCGGAACGAGAGAAAGAAGAAAGAAGATTGGAGGCGGAAAGGGAAGATAAACGGTTACAGAGGGAACATGAGTTACGCCTAAGGGAGTTAGAGCTACAAGGCCATGCTCCAGAAAATGGAACTAGCCCTTCCACTTCCGACTCCGCTGCAAGCCAGGCTGCCTCCTCATCAGCCATGGGGTTCCACTTAGATTATTTTATAGAAAAAGATGATGATATTGAGTCGTATCTAAGCAGATACGAAATATTAGCCACTACTTATGGGTTGGAAAGAGAAAAATGGGGAGTAAAGTTGTCTCAAGGACTTCGCGGTACAGCTTACGAAGTTTTTTCTAAAATGAGTAGGGGTGACCAGGACAACTATGACATGTTGAAGCAAGCTCTTCTGTTAAGATACGAAAAGAACGGAGAATTTTATAGAAAGAAATTTAGGAATGCCAGGCTACTGTCGGGTGAGACCTATCACCAGTTCTCCGCCCGGTTGGAAACGTATATGGAGAAATGGGCTTCTTTGGGGAAAACCCAAGATCTCAAAGAGATGATACTCATTGAGCAGATGAGAGAGTCCATGGCTCCAGACATGAGAAAGTTTCTCATGGAACAGGGTGCGGAGAGACTGGAGGAAATAATAAATATCGCTGAAAGGTATCATGCAGCCCAGGCAGAGGTAGCTGGTATTAAAAAGAAACCAGTAGATCAGTTTAAGGCTCCTCAAACCCATAATAAATTTGATAACAGAGGTAAGCAGAACTTCGATAGGCCTCGAAATGATTATAAAAATAAAACCGCACAATTCAAGGACAGAAGGAATGAGGAAAGAAAACCTCATCATCAAAGTAGATGGTATTGTACTTATTGTAAGAAGGAGGGACATGACATTAAGTATTGTAAAAGTAAACCTGCTGGATTTGCTGCTATGAAAAGGGGAAAACAGGAGGGAAAGGACAAACCTGCTGAACAGCAGGAACCTTATCACCCCCCAGTTTGCGAGGATGTTGTATGCAATGATGTCACCATAAGGTGCCTCTATGATACAGGTTTGGATTTTGAGGCTGTGGTGAGCTCGCACTTGGTGAACCCAGATCAGTATACCACAGAAACAGTGGAGATACAAGGGGCGACCAAGGACCTACCCCTCATGAAACTTCCCATTGCCAGGATACAAGTGAAGACTCGCTATGTGGAAGGGATAATCAGAGCAGCAGTGATAGACGCACCCATCTACCCTCTGATATTGGGGTGTCGTTATGTCTACTTGGGAAATCCAACGAGACCTGTGGTCTTGGCAGCAGTCCAGACCCGATCACAATCCAGAAAGGAAGAAGATGAACCTATAAATACTCATCCCGAAGAGATGAGAAAGGCACAGGCTGAAGATAAGTCACTGAAGCTGTGCTATAAGAAACTCCCAAAGAGCCATACTCCTCCAAATAAAGGAGAATTCTATATGAAGAATAAATTGCTATACAGGAAGGCCGGCACTGGTGCAGCTGGTCATGGTCAGCTGGTCCTTCCTAAATCATATAGAGAAAAAGTGATGGAGTTAGGTCATGCTATCCCCTTCAGTGGTCACATGGGGATTAGTGCAACAGGACAGCGTATAGCTTGTCATTATTTCTGGCCAGGGGTAACGGAAGACATAAAGAGATACGTACACTCCTGCCCCGAATGCCAGAGAGTAGCTCCAAAGCATTGGACTGCTCCCGCAACTCTTGGGGAAATGCCCATAGTGGGAACCCCTTTTGAGAGAGTTGCTGTGGATATTGTGGGACCTCTCACTCGGACCAAGAGGAGGAACAGTTACATCCTTACTCTGGTAGACACTTGTTCTATGTGGGGAGAGGCGGTAGCCCTGTCATCAATCGATTCGAAACATGTGGCAGAGGCATTACTTACGATATTCACAAGGTTAGGTTTCCCGCATCAAATCTTGACAGATAATGGCTCTCAGTTCAAGGGGAAACTAACTGAAGAGGTGTTCAGGTTGTTTCAAGCCAAGCACTTTCACTGTAGCCCGTACCATCCCCAAGGGAACGGCCAGGTAGAGAGGTTCAATGGAACTCTCATTTCTATCCTGAGAAAGCTGGCACATGAGAAACCTGAAACGTGGGACCACTACTTGCCCGCCGCCCTGTTTGCGTACCGGGAAGTACCACATAATTCCACCGGAATGGCCCCCGCAACACTGTTATTTGGTAGGCCAATAAAAGGTCCGTTAGAAGCTTTGTTAAGGACCTGGACTGATGAGAAGGCAGAGGAGACTGTTACCTCATCTTATCAATACGTGAACGAACTGACCAATCGTTTACAAACCGGTTGGAAACTGGCAAATGAAAATTTGAGACAAGCCAGGAAAAAGCATGCTGCTTATTATAATCGAAAAGCGAAGGATAGGGAACTTGCTGTGGGGGAGAAGGTACTTCTTCTATTGCCCAGCAGCAATAATAAACCCGGATGGCAGACCATACACAGTTTTGGAAAATAAACTTCAGGATCGGATGGCAAGGACAGTTTTTGGAAAAGGTATCCAGAACCAATTATAAGATAGACAAAAAGGGAAAGGAAAAAGTCTATCATGTGAACCTGTTGAAGAAATATCTGGACAGACAAATCCAGGAAGGGACACACTTATTGGCCTTGTCTATTGCAACCGAAATGAAAAATGACCCTCTCTCCTCATTTGAATATCCACTGAAAACCAGTGAAACGTTTGAGCAGATGAAAATCAGAGAAACGCATAAGACTTCATTGAGATAAGTTATCTCGCAGATAATAACCTGCATAGTGATGCATGTTTAAGAGGGGAGGTGTATGGTAAAATCTGCGAGGATAATTACTCATTTCTATGGATTTTAGTCATAAAAACAACAACAAATAAGACCAGCCCGATTGTGTCTGACGGGATTGCTCTCACACGCCCGCCACTGCCTTTTGTGCAGTGCGAAAAGCCTATAGCATATATAATATACAACGCGCTGCATTTTCGGTTTCGCCAACGTACTACCGATGTTTAAACTTGTAAGATCTGCTGCATACACGGCCGCCTAACCGATAAAATTAATTAATTGGCGGAAGAGCGCCGCACAATACTATCTGAATTAACGTAATATTTTGTTTTTAACAGGTTAATCAGTAGTAAGTCTTACAATTTGGTAGTGAAACACGACAAAATTCAAATCATAAAACCCAACTTGTTAACCCGCCACGTCTAACACCCGATTTGCCTGCCACACTCTGCCATGCGTATCTACACGCGGCGGCAAACGCCATCGGAGGCAAACACACAGACAGTTTGTCCCCACTCGTTGTAGAATTACTGGCGTCACTAAAACAAGTAGTACAGTAGAACTCCATTTATCCGAACCCCATGGGACCGAGCATCGTTCGGATAATCAAATGTTCGGATAATTGGATTACATAATGTATCGAGTACATGTACACATATTTCTAAAAATAATTAACCATCACAAGGAAAATACACTATAAAACATATTTACTTGTACTGTAATAATAATACCCACACTGTATTAGATCACTGTATCACCAAAATCTTTTATTACACTGCAGTGCATGTACTACTTGTATTAATTATTTTTGTTAAGAAAGAGAAATGTTTTCAAAATAACATTACAAACGATTCAAAACCAGGCACAACTTACGTATACTTGTACTTGCACAGATGTAGCCCACTATTTAAAATAATGAGGAATCCTCTTTTGCACCAAACAGGATAGTCTCCTTTTGGCTGCTAAGTCCCGCATTCTCTTCAACAGCAGAAGCTGTGTAGGACAGCTGTCATCTTCTTGCTCGTACCAAGCCATCGCTGTTTCTAGTGCTATAAAGGCCTCTTCAGGACTTGGTCGACGTTTTGGTTTTTCTTCATAATCTACAAGTACATCATGTACTTCTGAGAAGTCTTCATCATTGGTCACTACATGCATTTGGTTTTCTTCTTGCACAAAAGACAAATTTCTTCGTCATTCAAAAACTGAAAACCAGAATCATTATCATCTTCTAGCCACATGTGTGCATCATCTTTGTCACAGTCCGAAAATCCGGGCATTGCTTGAAACAGTTCCACAACTTCATTTATACAATCATCATTTGTGTCCACTGCATTAGTTTCATTTCCTCCTTTTTTCCCAAGCAATCTACTCCAAGCCTTGTTGAGATTATCTTGTGACAGGGTGGTCCAAGCATCAGCTAACATATAGCAGCAGTCTTTGAGATTAAGCTTTTTGGAAAACGCCACCACACTTTCTTCATCTTCAGCCAACAATAAACGACGCAGGACTTCCTTCTTGTGCATCTTTTTAAGCTTTGCTATTACACCCTGATCCATTGGTTAAATCAGTGCTGTTTAATTGGGAGGCAGAAAAATTACTTTAAAATTTGCATCAACTGCATTCAATGTATCCGTCTCTGGATGAGATGGTGCATTGTCCAGTAGAAGAATTATTTTTCCAGTTTTCTTTTCTTGTTCTTTCAACCTCTTCACATTTGGGATGAACTGATTTGTATACCAATCAAGAAATATTTCACTATTCATCCAAGCACTCTTCTGTGCTTTGTAGCACAATGGGAGACATGTCACATTCTTTAAACAACGTGGTTTTTTTGGCTTTGCCGATCATTAGCACCGGTAAACGATGACTTCCACTGGCATTTGCGGCTACCAAAATTGTTACTCTCTCTATGCACTTTTTAAACCCAGGGGCAGCTGCTTCGCGCTGAGATGCAAGTGATTTTTGGGGCAATGATTTCCAGTATAAGCCAGTCTCGTCGGCATTATACACATCATCGAGTGAATAACCTTCTTCCTCCAAAAAAGCCAAGAATGTTTCTTTAAAATTTTTAGCGGCAGTTGCATCGCTAGATAAAGATTCCCCTTGAATCTCCAATTCTCGTATGCCATGACGAGATTTAAAGTTTCTTAACCATCCCTGGCTAGCCTTAAAGTCAGGAGGACCGTCAAGTTGATTGTTGAACTGAAGTGCCTTTTCACACAACAGAGAACCAGAGATAGGTTCCCCTTTGCTTCTTCTTTGCACAAACCATATATACAAAGCCTCTTCCAATTTCACATCTTTCGCATTTCTCATGGTTTTACGTTTCTTCGACCCATTTTCACTATCAAATTTCGATGCAAAACTCATAATTTTATCCTTGTTACTTTTGATGTCAGAGACGGTAGCTTTCCCAACATTGAAAATCCTTGCAAGTGAAGACACAGTTTCACCTTGTCCTAGTCTCTTGATAATTTCTGTTTTCGTTTCAATTGACAAAACATTGCGGTTCCTTTTATATGCTTTAGGCCTACTGGAAGATGCCATATCGCACAGAGAAATACTTGTACACCAAAATTATTTTGCTGTAGTAGCAGACACAATTATTTTAAGTTGAACTGTCTGTTTAGCCAGTGTTCTACCTAGAACGCACACGTACACTGGATTGGTAAACCAGATATTAACTGACTTTATGATCTAACTGACTTCCTGTACGTAAGCGACCGACCATTAGCCATCCCATTCTCTGCAAATTGTTCGCACACATTTGAAGTTTGCCGCATCAAAAGATTCAGAATTTTAGTCTAACGTGACTGTAGCATCTGATTTTTTTTTTTTTTTCTGGAAAAAGTGTTCGGATAATTGGATGTTCGGATAATTGGGGTTCGGATAAATGGAGTTCTACTGTATTTGAATCCCATAGGCTAAGCGGGAGAGGAGAAAGGAGGAAATGGTGGTCTTGTGTAAAATATTATTTGACGAACGAACAGTGACAAAAATGAAAATCTTTATTAATAGGAAACTGAACATAAAACTTATATGATAAGATAGCTGAGACTCCCCTAAGCAAGAATATGTTTTAAATACTATGATAGCCCCAGTATTAGTGAAGTTACGAAGGAAAAATAAAATGTCCAAGACGGTAGACCAGACAGATAGTCAACCCTACTTGAATTTTTCATAACGTTAAGGGACGATCGCGTAGAAAGAGGCATTGAGGTGAATATTCAAATTCGCTTGAGTACAGAGGGTATAGGGTGAGAAGGGGGGGGCGATAGGAAATTGGTTATCAACGAAACGTTTTTGTTGTATGGCAACTAACATAGGCTAGCCAATTAAATAGCAGACGCGGTGTAGTTTGGAATTGTTTTTTTGTTTTTCAAAACTGCATTTTGAAATCTGGTAGTCGCCAGCTTCTGATTGGCTAGTGGTACCCAATATTAGCAAGGGGTTTTCCTTATTCAATTGCCAGTTGTCTAAAATAAATTACATTAAACATTTTGCTGAGATTCAGCTGTGGTAAATTTAAAGTAAAATAAATATTTCCCAGCCTGAGACCAGTGCAGAGTGAAATTGCGGCCATTGCTTTGCAAGTCAGCATCATTTGTTTATATTTCTTGAAATTGTGCGTTTTATTCCCTGTTACCGACTGGTGGCAGGAAGCCAGCTGAAAGTGAATACAGCCCTCAAGCCTCCATCCAGTCATTTCTACTATTATAAGAACACGGAGGAGCTTGAACGAGTGAAAGAGTCTGCATCTTCAGGAGAGAATTTCCTTATAAATAACCCCAGGTGATGTGCCATACATCTGGGTACATCTGACACTTTTGTAAAAAAGTAACATTCACTGAGTTTCCCAATGATATTCAGGAATTTCAAGGGGTATGATGACACAACAGCCCCTCATACACAGTGACTCTCCCTTTGTATGATTACAGTAGTAGCTATGAACTGTTCTTCAGTGAAAAATATATCTTGACTTTATTTATGTGGACAGAAAGTCCAGTTGTTTTATTACCCTCTTTTCTGTAAACTATCTTGTCCTTATTTTCAAGACCTATCCAAAAGATATGACTGGACAGGCAGATTAAATTATAAATATTCAATTCAAAAGAAAACTTAACACCTGTTTTATTAACTTTCTCATAGACAAGTAAAGTGTTTGTTGTGTACTATCATCTCATTTCTCCCCTAGACAATAGGTACATCATACACCCTACACTAGAGCCAACAGAGAGACCGTGTGAGATCTAGGGAGGTAGCGTTAGGTTCCCTGTACACAATTCATCATCATCATTTATAGAATCAGGGACCTACATTTGCTTGACCTCGCACGGTTACTGCATACACTTATTTCATTCTTTGTTAGGATACCATCATAACCTCCCCAGCAAATCATTTTATTTGCTACAGTGAGAATAGTCATTTAGATTTCGGGAGAGCGCGAGGCCACTCCTTTGTTGAGACATGTGTTTCTCTGGTTGCTCCCGGCGGAGCATGGAAACACCAAGGCAGCTGGTGTCCATTACAGGCCCACAATAAGCATTTTTATGCTATTGCTGTGGTTGTTTCGGTGACGGTAACTATGTGTTTCATGTGATGAGTTCTCAGTCTCATCAGGGGTCGTATACGACACGCTTGTTACCAGGCGCACCAGTCGTCACTTACGACATGTTCAGAGGGCAGTGATGAATATTGAGATGGATCAGTTCGAGGTGGTGGTTTACTCTTATTATTGAGAGTATTTGATGTACATGTAGTTGAAGAATATTATTTTATGTCCATTTTATTATTATTTAATTATGGTTATGTGAAGAATGGTTTGTGAGAGCACGTGGGCTCACTTGGAGATATATATTTCTCTTCTCCGCTCCTGTGGGAGCATGGGGCCACCAGTGTGGTTTGCCTCCGCATGAAGTATTCATATGCTCGTGCAGTAGTGGTTTCGGTAGCAATCTGTGTTACATGGTGAGATTGCCAGCCTCATGCACAACACCATACTAGTCTCATTAGACGACATGCATGAGTGTGTGTGTGTGTGATAGCTGAGTGTGTGCTCTTGCAGTAGTGGTTTTGGTAGCAACCGATGTTACACGGTGAGATTGCCAGCCTCATGCACAACAACTTAGTCTATTTGGACGACACGCATGAGTGTGTGCGTGTGTGATAGTTGAGGGTGGCATGGAAGGACTGTTTGGCAGGTGAGAGTATCATTATTTAACTACTATGATTTTAACTATTCGTTGCTTTGTTTGTTTCTTCAGACTAGCAATCGGGCTCATGCTGGGTGTTTTGTTTTGTTATGTTCGCTAGTTTATTTGTTTAATGTTTGCTTAGTCCCTGAATGGGTTGTAAAAATAAATACAGCCCCTGCCTCTAGAATCAAGAGTTTTATTGTTGTTCGGGTCAGTGCGAGTGTGACAAGAGAGTGATCAAACATATCACAATATAATCATCATCATCTCGCCCACCCTATCACACACACACACACATATATATATATATATATATATATATATATATATATATATATATATATATATATATATATATATATATATATATATATATATATATATATATATAATAGCTCGCTCTTCCGTCTTATCTTTAAAAAAATACTTCTCTCTGTTCTTATTTCATTTTCTGTCGGGCAGTGCGTCTACAGCAGAGTCAAGATAAATAGCGTGCTCAATATATTCCCGTCTCCAAGATCTCTAAAAAATTACTCTTCTTTACGAAATGAAGTTAAACCTACCGGAAATTAGAATATATATATATATATATATATATATATATATATATATATATATATATATATATGTGTGTGTGTGTGTGTGTGTGTGTGTGTGTGTGTGTGTGTGTGTGTGTGTGTGTGTATGTGTGTGTGTGTATCTCATTACGCTAATACCCCACTACTAACCTAAAACGAAAATGAGTGCTCTTACCAGTCAAGGAATAACTCTGGCACAAATATACTAGTTACTACAGCTTTCAACTTGAGATACTGAAATAATGACCACGAAGAAATCCTGACAGACAATTGTCCAGAAAAATAGAGACACGTAACAAAGTAGTACGACAGATCGCCAGATGTTGATTGCACGTGCATGGCTAACAGATTAAAAGACGTAAGTCCTACGTTCAGAGGGTCTGATCGTCTCAAGTTGAAACAGAAGTTGCCGTCAGAGTACCGGAGAGATGTCTTTGGGCTGCCGTAAGACAACGAGAGTAATGATGTAAAATGAGCACGCTCGCTCGTTCCTACGAGCGCTGGCGTCATGACTACAACTGAAAGACGGCTAAAGATAAAAGAGACACCGAAATCTCCGGGTTTTCCTGAATGCCGGCTTGAAAGATCTTTTGTCCTCATGCCGGTATAAGAGGGTTGGACTATAGCTTGGTTCTATCAAGATTGACAGGTACCAAAGACAGAACAAACGCAATAAGAGCAAAAAGGACAGAAAAGATGGGCGTTGCCAATAACATCGGAGGAAAACAGATGGGCCAGTCACACTAAGGGCAGACAATTTCCAACAACTGTGACAGAACATCCACCCTCTAAGATCTGAATTACATTCAAAACTCATTTGTTGGAATTGTCCTGACCGCTGTCCTCTTCAGATACCAAATGCCTACTCATAAAATCGCCCCCTACGTTCTCTTTTGCTGATTGCTGATATCGCATATGCAATTCCGTGCTCACAGTATCAGTTACCCCATTGTCCTGAGCTCGACCTGGGTCGGGCGGTTTGTGTTTGTGTTCGATCGGCACCGAATCCCTATCCGGTTTCTCGCCCGACGGAGCAACTGGTATAATCTAGTGTTGTTGTCTCCACAACTGAGAAGATACTGGAGGGGTGCATGGAATGTGATTCTTCAATGCAGGGCGTAACACCTGATGGCTGACGAGGCTTTTCAGCTGGCACAGCAAAAGAATCCTGGGGCCCTCTTTCTTTAATTTTCCGGGGCACGGGCTCTCGCGACCCACAGAAAAGACAGGTAAAGAATTAAAAGAGAGGGGCCATACAGAAACATCAGAGTCGGGGGCGCCTGCACCCAAACTGGGGCATACCCGCGATATCGCGTTCGGACCAGTGCCATCCCAAGGGGGGTCTAAAACTTCTCCGACCTTTTCACCAACGCTTGTGGCGGGGCCGACAGAAGTGCCATAACTGATCTGAAACGCATTACTTTGATCTACCGGATGATGTGTCTCAGAGGCACTAGAAAGTCAGCGGGAGTGTTCAAATTTGCCTCCTACCGCCCTTTGTTTGTCTGTTGAATCACTACTGACATCAGTAGCCTCGACCTCTGACTGTAGAAAAGATATACCGGGTGGTATTTCCTCTTCTTCTTCTTCCCTCGCTGTTTCACTGCCCTCATGAAATGGAGAATAGAAATCAGACTGAATATTATCCCATAAAGCAAGGGGCGTCTAGGGTTTGCCAGGGGGCCCCCTCCAACAGCTGGGGCCCTGGTTTCCCTCATGTCGATACTAGCGGCCTCCCTTGGGGGAGTTGATGGCGTCCGTTGGCAACTTTTTTGCAACATCAGCGCTTGGGCCTTTGTCACAGGCGGTCCCGTCTACAGGCAGTATGGAGAGTTGCCTCTTCCCCGGCACTGACCTGGGGCCCCCGAGAGAAAATTCTCGGTAAAGTTTTCCAAAGTTTCTTCGAAACAATTGGAAGAGATACCCCTGACTGCAGGCGCCTCATCCGTGTGCCAAGGCCAATCAGGGCTCTGACAGGAGCGCCTCCCCTCTCCGGTCGGTGAGTGGATGGGTACGCTTCTGCGAAATGGGTTCCACTGGCTGGCTGGGATTCGAACCAAGAACACAGCAGGTTGCCTGCCGGAAAAGCAGAAGGAGCGTTAAATGAAAAATGTAACCCATAGTTCAACAAATTTCTTGCCAGAGTGGTATTAGAATTATCAAGTAAGGACTCTAACCTATCGCTTGATGAGTTTCTTGCCGGAGTGGTAGTAGAATTATCAAGTAGGGAATTTAACCCATTGCTTGACACGGTTGATGCCTGTTCCGCCGTAGAAACGTAAGGCAGGGACTCAAACCGAATTCCCTCCGTCTCTGTTAAATTTTGCCTGGCTTCGAAAATGAAGGGAGCTGTGGGCTTTTCCGGTGTCACAGAAGGACTCCCCAGAACGAGATCATAATACAGGTCTCTCACCACTGCAGCCCGTATGGTCCCACGAATGTACTCAGCTTGGACTCTAACCAACCCCCCCCCCCCCCCCCGATACCGTGTAGGGACATCACTAGACAAAATTCCACATAGACTCACTTTCTCAGTGGTCCATTGGTCAGACTGAACAGGATTTTTGGCATTTAGAGCCGAATAATTAAGGCCCGAATCAAATAAACACGTTCCTGAACGTTCATTAATTTCCACCACCCCGCAGTTTCCGATTGACGCCTCTGAAATGTGAGACATCATTCTACGAGGCCAGAGACACGCAACTCGATGTGTCGACGCCTGGTTACGACATTATGCGGAAGTTGTGTGTTAACCCTACAACATTTGCAAAATTTGTTCCCCGGGCGTTGGTTGCCCGCGGTGTCATTTCGGGTCGCTGTGTAAGGGTTGTTACTCTGTCGGAATTTAGATCTATTGAAGTTTTAATTTTGGGGTAAAGATAGTTGTTTATGAGAAAACTCTGTGTTATTTTTTCTAGATCGCATCTCTGTAAGTGTCCGTTTCTGGCCCGTCTCCGTTAGCGCATTCAAATATCGCTCAGCCCGAATCAAAATGTCTTCATGCTTTTCTGCGCCTTGTTCCGCCAGGAACTTTCGCATATAAGGCGTCATGGTGGCCTTGATCTGTTCAACCAAGATTAATTCTTGGAGGCCTTCATAGGTATTGGGAAGACTTGAAAGTTCTCGCCACTTAGTAAGATAACCTTCCAACCTGGCGGAGAACTGAGTAAATGTTTCATTTTTCTCTTTCCTGCTATCACGGAAAAGACTGTTAAATTTTCTTGCGTTCATTTCAAATCATTCAAACAACGCCTCCTTCAGCATGTTGTATTCATTTTGGTCAGGGCCTATTAGCTTCACATAGACATCGTAAGCCTGGCCCTCTATGGCCTGGGACAATTTCACAGTCCACTTTGAAACGTCTTAACCATACAGAGTTGCCATCCTCTCAAATGTTTCTAGATAGCTTTCAATTTTCTTATTGGGGCTAGGGAAAGACAAAAGGGGAAAATTCCTTGCTGCTAGCTGTGAATGGAGACTACCGGAAGAGTCAGCCGCTGTCAACCGCGGAGAAGAGAATTCCCCGTTAACGGAGGTAGCTTCTATGATCCGGTTCTGGACTTCCAGAGCCTTCATAGATAACTCATGTTGTCTTTCTTTCTCTCTTTCTTCCCTCTCCTTCTCTCTTTCTTACTTA
The DNA here is from genome assembly GCA_024509875.1 of Oreohelix idahoensis. NCBI lineage: Eukaryota > Metazoa > Mollusca > Gastropoda > Stylommatophora > Oreohelicidae > Oreohelix > Oreohelix idahoensis. The sequence continues at coordinate 47,472 of JAMPIV010007559.1, forward strand.
CTTACTTAGTCGTTCCCCTTCTACCGTGAGGTGTAGAGGTTTGGAAGAGAGAGCGCCAGACTATTCTATCGGCTGTCTTCCACCTGGCCTGGTTCCATTCTAGTCCTCGGTCCTTCAGAGATTGTCTAATGTTGTCCTCCCAGCGGGGACCTCAAGACGCAGCAATAGAGACCGCAGTCAGCGACTCATAGCTTGACTGCCTGCGTCAGGACCAGCGAACCAGAGCTGGTCAAGACCGCACTCCACCTCCACGTGGTGGTCCTGGAAACAGTCTGCAGCTGTGCAGGCTGGCTGAGCGAGTGTGGATCGAAATGGGAAAGCTAACCCGGTCCTTAAAAATGCCGTGCAGAAGTCGGATGTGTCGACCGAAAGGTGCAGATATCACAGCTACGTTGTAAACAGACACAACGCAACCACCGTCCTTTTCAGGGCGAACGAAGAAGAAGAAGAAGAAGTCCTCCCAGCGGACTCTGGGTCGTCCTCGGGGTCTGGATCCTTGGCTCTTTGTTTCCCATGCTTGCAGACATGGCCAAACCATCTTAGTTGGGACTGTTCTACTTGGGTCTGCAGGGGGTAGGATTTAAGGCCTTGACGTATCGTCTGGTTGCGTACCATGTCTCTTCTTGTTACTTCAACCACCTTCCTCAGATACCTCATTTCTGAGATTTGGATCTGGCTTTTATGGTTGTAGTCATTGCCCATGACTCGCATCCATATGTCAAGACTGGGACATAGGTGGAGCGGTATACAGCCATCTTCGTTTTCTTACCAACCTCTCTCTTGCTGATGAATCCTCGATTTCTTCCCTCTCCTTATTTCCCTCTCTCTGGCGGCCTCTGCGTGTCTGATCCTCTCCCTTTCCGCTCGTTCTTCGTGCTTGTCTAGTTCACTGATGACAAACGCAACCTTTTAGGCCCCTTTCAACGCCGCCGCTTCTATCAAACTCGCACGGAGCGTGTCTGTGTCTGCCATACCCGCTAGTACCTACTGGTAAGTACACTTAGAGAGAACAAGGAAAATTACTACTCACCCTAAAGATGAAAAATGCAGTTAAGTTCAACCCCAACCACTTAACTCCCGGTTCTCAGTTACTAACCTATTGGGTGCTGGTTAGCTGCTCATGAGAGATAATGCACCCAACTTAAGCAGTAAAATTGTAGGCTAAACTGAAAACCCAAAAATCTAAAATCTAGTGTGGTGCGAAAATGGGCATCCACACCCTCCCCACACCTAGTCAGTCACTAAGCTATGGAGAAGGCTGTTATTGGCAAATGTTATAACGCGTCCTCTTAGAACAAATTGCACGCGTGTAACCTGACTACCTGAAGCGTCTAATCCCTAAAAGATCTAAGCGCTACCTCTGTACTGGGCGTTCTTAAAAATTTTTAACAATTAATCTACTACCCTGCATCAATCTTATCTCCGCATAATATACCCTATGAAATTCACCACTTATATAATCGGCTGTGAGAACAATGACAAAAAAAGGTTAGTAGTGGTCGCACTACTCATTTCTAGCTTTGGGAAAAAAAATTATTTTGCGTGGTCAGGACCATAAAGGTCGTAATGTCTAGGGATAGATTATAGATCTACTCACACTAAGAACATTCACAAGAATCTCGATAGAATCTAGCACTAGTTCAAAATTCCGGAACGAGAACCACCATTCTGTCGCAGGTAGGAATAAATAGAGGATAGAATATGTCTGAGTTCAGACAGACTGTGAATGCAAAGATGTGAAAGTAGATAAGAGGAAAGTCACTGATGATATTATAGGGAGAGATGTGACCTCTGAAGTGTGGTTGGGCCACGGTAATGGTTAGCAAGTAAACTCTTGCCCATTCTCTCTGACTAATAGAGAGGCCTCTAAATCAGTAAGAATCACAGTTCATACATCGAGCGACAGAAGAAAGGGGTCCTGACCACCACCTATAGTTTTTATATTTTATTGAAGAAAGTAATCCACAACATCAAGAAAATCAACATAAGTCTGCCTTTAACACTTCGGCAAACAAAATCACAAATCTTGAAAACAACACAACAGCAATACGCCCTCTGTCACTTCACTTCAATAAATCGCACACACAAGCAGATCTCCTCACTCCACCCCAACACCAAGAGAGTCTTTAACACCTCAGCTTTCTAGCGAATAAACGGGCCCCCAGTTCCTGTCGAACGGCTTCCTATGCTTCTTGCTAAAATTAATCCTGTGATGAAAGTACTCCAAAACTGCGAGAATTTTAAAACGGTCTCATGAGTGTAATAATCCAATTGATGAGGATATATCTGCGAAAAACACACGTATTGAAATAATCCAGAACGTGCCCGCTTTGAAGCACTAGTGAAGAATACTCTGGCAGTGCGTCTATACTTGCACTATTCAAAATCCGACTATCAAGCCGCTCTTGGGCACTGCTGGTGAATAAACAACGAATAAAGTGAGGGCTCTCAAGCAAAGTGCCTCTATGTGCTGAACTTGCCGCTGACTTGGCTTCAGGTAGGTGACTAATATTGGCGAGGTGATAATACTTGGACGATAATCCACACTATTCCTGGTTTAAAGCCGTCAATGAGTTGAGGAGTGTTGCCGACAACAGTCGTGGCCCAGCTGTCAACCTCTTTGACTGGGAGTTGAATATCCATGCATGTGACGGTATTGCCTCCGCTGCTTTGCAGTAGTGGTCCAACAGTGACCAAAACTCAAAAGTATATATTGTGGGCTTCAAAGGTGTCTACCTTCGCGCAAGATTACTCTTGGCAGATATGTAAATAGAAGAAACAAAACGCTTCTATCTCCAGGGAGTCTTCACAAGATATTCAGAATAAGGGAGAACAATACTGCTGTGGCTGAGTATGTTAACTCTGTAATTCTGCCGACCATTTTGTGAAGGATTAAAGCACTTATTAATTTCAGCTCTAGTATAGATCTGCTTAGAGTATGTGTAGTAAGTTGACTAAAACAAACACACAGTAACTTTAAAATGATTAAATCGAAGTTAAATTTGTATAATTACAAATAACAAAAGTTAATAATCACTTAAGTTTTAACAGTTGGAAAATAATTTGAATAGTTATGGATCAAGAAAAGTTATCATCACAGTCGTTATGGATTGTGAAATGTTACAAGAAGTTCAAGTGACAGCATAGATTTGAACTTAGCTGCCACTGACGGTTCTGATCCTTCTTATGGGTTGGTTCTTTTCACACTGCTCACGCTCGTCCCTGATCACGGTTGTCGGGTGTAGCTCGTTTCCCAGAAATGTCAAGGACAGTCTACCACGTGGGTCCTTCGTCTTAAAGCTTAGGCCACTGTTCCTTTCTTGTTCCAGAGATAGTACTTTCTGCTGGTACCACCAATAAGCCAATCCTAGTTCACATACGTTTAGCTCAGATGAATAAAAGTGACTTGAATTGGCTTCTTACACGCGTCTGGGGTGTCGTTAATTTAATAAGTTCCCTCTCTGACTTCGTGTGTGGTCCTTCAGTACCCTCAGTCCCGGTTTCCTTATTTAGTATGAAAGAGATTTCCTCGGCTATGAAAGTCCGTCCAAAATTCTCCAATAAAAGGTGTCCGGTATGTTGAAAAGGAATTCTGATTTCTAATTCTTCACTGTAGAAAGGTCTGGTATCTTGGCGAGCGATTTCTCAAGTGAAATAGCTTGAAAAAATGGTCAGATTATATCCACTGCCTTCCCGTGCATTTGTTATGCGCGCCTCAAAGGATCATCCAATCTGATTTGAATTTGTTGCATGACGCAGCTAATGCAACACTTCAAACATTACTTTTCTGAAAATGGGCTGTACACATCCGCTTGCCCTTGCGTACAAACTTACGAACATGTCGGTAAACTCATATAACAACGTGTTCCCAATGTAACAATCATTACTTTTATCAGAAAGTAATCTCTTATCTGTGTCTGTCCATCAGTTGTCTCCCCGTATTTCAAGATTTGTTGATGAGCCCGTGTCTTATCAGTGATTCAGCATTGCGCTGAGGCCATTTACGTGTTAATATGTATACTGATATCGCTGCGCCCACGATAGCCAATATGGTTAGGTCGCTGCCACTCCTTGCAACGCAGGGAGAAATGGATAACACCCAGACATGTCAACTTATCCCTGAGAAGGGCGTAAGAAGGAAAATACATTATATCTGCTACACATAACAGAAAAAGAAAGTATGACAAATAAAAGAAAACAATAAAATCAGTACCACAAATGTACCGATACTGCCGGAGTGAAACAAAGATCGATAGGGGCCGCCCTGTTCTGTCACACTCCACACACTGTGATTATTTACTCTAATGTGCCTGAGCCTCAATGGCCTGGAGATATTGCCCAACGGATGGAGGGCAAAGGCACTTAACCGGTGGCGCAGACAATAATCCAACAGTGGCTACGCGTTGTTGTCTTAGATATGTGTCGAGGTAAAACGATCTCGATGAGGTTAACAGAAAGCCCGAATACAGACCGGTGACCATGCTGCAAAAGACAAACCAAATCACACACATCTTTAACCATTTGTCCCAGTCAGGTCTAATAGTTTATCAACAACAACAGAACAATCTTTCGCCAGCCTAATCACTTCTCCCCTGCTCTTCCACGCTACGCCAAAATACATTCACAAGACTGCACTGATAAGCCTAGTCGTGTTTACCCTAAAGTTCAGTCAAGTATGACACTCGCTGCTAGCACTAGCAGGTGTTAACTAAACCCCCGCTTCCCCTGACTCGCATGCTTACAAAAATTTATGCACGATCCGCGTCATTCACCCGTGAATATGTAACTAACTTAATTACAGGCACTGATAACGTGCTACTAATCACTAACTCTACACCGAATTAACTTCACACATTTGCAAAATGGAAAGTCACAACAGATAGTATATATATATATATATATATATATATATATATATATATATATATATATATATATATATATATATATATATATATATATATATATATATATATATATATATATATATATATATATATATATATATATATATATATATATATATATATATATACAGTACTTTGCAAAAAAAATGGCAGTCATATTGCTCAACTAAATATGCTGAAATTTAATTAAATATGCATGTTCTGCCCCAAATTTGCACTCAACTGAAGTGAGCAAACACTACCAAAAGTATAAAAAAAATTAGCGTAGAGTACAGTCCCTTGATAATAGAGCAGACGACAATTTATAATGCTAGTGGCAGAAAATGGATACGAAGACAAAGTGTATGTTAATTTCACAGCTTTAGAATGAAGGAAATCAAACATGTTCCAACATTTCTAAAACCTTGAACATTCCAGAACGGACTGTCTACAGAGTTGTGAGTAAATTAAAAGCAGGTAATGGAATCGAGCGAAAAGAAGGTAGTGGGAGGCCAAGAATTTTGAACACAAAGGACTATCGGCGTCTCGCCCAAATCGTTCGGGCTGGGCCAATGAAGAGTGTAGAAAACATACGGCAGCGCATGATCGAGTTGGGAAGCTCAGAGGTATCTAATGCTACTGTCAACCGGGAGCTACACAGGATGAATTACACAAAAAAGCGGGTAATTTCGTCACCATTGCTCACAGAGACTCACAAACAGATGCGCTTGAACTGTTGCCACGAAAACAAAAATTTGTCATGGGACAATGTGATTTTTTCAGATGAATGTTCTGTTTGGTCTTATCCTGCTCAAATAAATATTTGGACGAAAGACTCTGTAACGCATGTGTACCAGCGACCGAAACATACCCAGAAATTCCATCTTTGGGGAGGGGTGTCAGCAAGAGGTGCCACCCCACTGTGTTTTTTCACAGGAATTCACACGAAAGAACGGTACATCGACATACTAGAGGGACACCTTCTGCCATTTATGCAGGTCATGTATTCCGATGGGTGAACATTTCAACATGACAATGACCCAAAGCATACAGCTCATACCACCAAAGCATGGCTGCAAGAGTGTGGTGAAGTGGGATGTTATAAATATTTATAGGGAACTTAGTGTACTGACTGAGATCAGCTGTGAAGGTATATATATCTAATAAGAGTAGTATATTATATATAACCTTACTTGCTACCACATATCTATATATCTCAGTCAGAATTATTCTGGAATAGTGTGGTGACTACGTTTTGTGTCTAGGGTATGTGTATGATGAAGTGTAAGTCACAACAACAGACAGATAAACAATTTAATTTAATCCACTACTCTTAACAACACTGTGACACTCACATACATATAACACTCTATGAGAATATCTTAGGAAGTCACTCGTAACTTTTCAAATAACAATATGTATTCATTACTGGCATGAATGAATATGTGTCCTGATTCAACTACAAGGGAACCAGGAATCACAATCAATTTAAATTACAAGTTATGTACAGAATGTATTTAATATGAATATTGTAGTGACATATATTATTACAAATGTTCTATGTGTGTCAGTTGTGTAGTAGTAAAATGAGGTAATACTGGTTTTGTTTTGTTCAAGCTCTTGGTATTTGTCATCATGACTTCAATAGTTTGTCTTTAGGGACTAGTATTGGAGATGTTCACAGTTCCTGATTTTAAGACAAGTAAATTCCCCTCTTAATGTTAATTTTACAATTTCATTTCAAGATGAGGGGACATAATGTTGAGCTCAGCTGGCCAAGTAGCTTATCTGGCGTGATGGCGGCAGGAAAGGACTCCTCTGCTCGAATTCTCCTCTGGGCTCTGGAGACACCTCACTGATAGCTAAAAGGACCAAGGAGTATGCTGTCCGACACTGGATTCAGCAAAGCTCTGACCAGGTGCTGCTCAGTACCATCAAGACCACTGTCCCTGAAATCAAGAAGGATGTACCTTCTACTTCATAACTAATTTATATTTTCTTTTTACACTGATCACAATACATCACAAACATTGCGTTCAGAGCGTTAGGCCAACAGTCAGCTTCATCTGAAATACTTTATACCAGCATTACCATCCTTAATGGTCACTACGCCTCTGCACTTCCAGCATTATTTCTGTCTAATCAATCATCCAGGTGTCAGTGTACTATTTGGCCATTCCATGCCGTTTTACTACCCTCCGACACCCTCTGTTCAGGCTGGAGCATTACAGGCTTTACCTCACATTTGCCACTGAACTACACATATATATACAGGCATAAATCAACAATTTACATTCAATTTTCATTAAAAGATATTGAATGGTTCAAGCTTACCACAATTCATACGAATAAACACAGATACGTTGATTAGCAATGAATTCTGGCACAAACTGGCACAAATTTCCATCTGCCTATGTTCCAGGCTTTTTATTTAACACAATTATGAGCTGGCTTCAACGCACTGTTGCTTTATCAAGATCATTTAAACAAGTGGTCTCGAACTAACGCTCCCAAGTGTGTATATCAGCGAGACTGGCCAATGAGCCACGTTTCGACAAGTGTTTGAAAAAATGTTACCTTTTCCCGTTTCCCCTAACAACGAAAGATAGTATTTATAGTTCGACCAATCGTGGTTAGGCTTTCATTTGTTGCGCTCCAATCAATTTGGAGTTTACATGGTAGGCTATTTATGTAACGTAAGGTTTTTTTTCAAACACGTTATAAAAAATTTTATGAGCAGAAATGATTTCATGCTGTCAGGCAGCCTCACTATTTTATTTTGGGTATAATTTATTAATTCCTGGACTATTTGCGTAACGTTTTACATATTATTTGTCAGCAAGCCCTAAGGAACCCAATTTTCCCACTTTAAAAGAGCTACGTGGCTGCGTTCAAAATATGTATTTCTACCTCCTGTTTCGAAGATATGCTGTCTGGGTACTGTTATGTTTTCAACCGTAAACCCATCTATTGTTATCTTTCCTAATAAGCGTTTTTTATGATTTTAAAACCTAACTCTGGGGAAGGGTAGTGTATTTTATCACTGTCCGTCTGAAAAAAAAAAGTTAGTGCTTGTAGCCTAACACGCGTGATAGTAGTAATTGTGTATCGCGCGACGCGTGTTTAATGTTCGGCTTTCTGCCTCTCCCTTCTCGCTATCCTTTTGTCCATCTGTTCGTTCGTTTTGGTAACGTAATGTAGAAAAAGACATGAATGGAATTTAAAATTTAGGTCATTACGCAGTCTGCCTCTTAATGTTTTTCCAAGAAATACAGCACACGTTTCATTGAAGAAAGCGGGTATAATACAGTAGGCTTTTACTATCAACGTGAAAGCGTTACAATTTGCAGACGAAGCAGAAAACAAGGGGGATTTCGAGTACATTCTTTGTGACAGCACTGTCATTTTACCATTGCTCTTTTCTTTATTATATGTATTTATTAGGCTTTATATTTAATTGATAATTTATATATGTGGATTAGAATATTCCATGACACCTCCCCTCTTAAAACAGACATTATATGTCAGTCCTTTATTCTATATACACATAGAGAAATTTATTATTATTTCTGGGGTTTACGGTGATTCTCATCACACGGATGGCGGCTTAAAAAATCCGCTCCCAGATTGGTTTTTCCAGATATATACTCAATGCTAAAATTATATGGAGCCAGAAGTAAAGACCATCGGAGTAACCTAGAGTTCTCATGCTTAGCCTGTGCTAGAAACGATAAAGGTTTGTGATCTGTTTGCAACTTAAATGCCTTCCCATATAGATAAATATTGAATTTCTTTATTGCCCATATTACTGCAAGACATTCTTTTTCGCTAGTTGAGTAGTTGATTTCAGCTTTATTCAACTTTCTGCTAGCATATGCCACTGGGCTTAATTCCCCATCCAATGCATCTGATTTCTGTAGTAAAGTTGCACCTAACCCAATATTACTTGCATCCGTCCTTACTATGAATTCTTGACTTAAGTCAGGTAATTTCAAAATGGGTTTACTTGTGAGCTTTTCCTTCAATTCTTGGTAAGTCATTTCACATTGTGGTGTCCATGTAATGCGATCTGGAAGTCCTTTACGTGTCAATTCAGTTAACGGTGCACATATGGAATTAAAGTTTTTGATATACTTCTGGTAGAAACCACATAATGAGACAAAGGATCTCACGTCCTTCTTGGTTTGTGGTCTCGGGGCTTTCTGTAGTTTCTCTAAATTCTTTGGGTCAGGGGTCATGTTTCCCTGATAAACTGTGTGTCCCAAAAATTCCAATTCTTTACATCCAACGCAACATTTGGTTGGTCGGGCTGTTAAATTTGCCTCCCTAAGTCGATCAAACAGCATGTTCAGAGAGTCAATGTGTTCCTCAAATGTTTCTGTTGCTATAAGGATATCATCCATAAAATTTGTTATACAGGGATTATTCAGAGGATCCAATAATTTTCTCATCATTCTAGAGAAGACACTAGGTGCATTCTTCAATCCAAATGGCAATCTATTAAACTCATAGTGTCCTTCTGAGGTACTGAAAGCTAGGTATGGTCTAACCTCAGGCTTTACTGGAATCTGATAGTATCCTTTACTCAGATCCACTTTTGAGAAATATTTAGCTTTATTTAGCCTGGCAAACAGCTGATTTGTATCCGGCAATGGATCCACCTGTCCTTCTGTAATAGCATTCAGTCTCCTGTAATCTATACAGAGTCTATGTTCTCCAGAGGGCTTCCTTAAAAGTACAACACCGGAACTATACGAAGACTCACTGTGCGAAATAATTCCTTCCTTCAACAGATAGTCTATCTCTTCCTTCAAAGCTTTCTCCTTAGCAAACGGAATCGAATATGGTTTCATACAGACAGGTGTGGGGTCTATCAGTTTCATATCATATTCCAATAGGTTTGTATGCCCTGGTCGGTCTGTTAACACCTCTGCATGATTATTTAGAACCTTTTGCACTCTCTCTTTCTGAGTTTTCGTTAAATGTGTACTGATTTTCACCTGTGCTGCTGTCTCACAGGGGTGTAATGGATATTCAAATGATGAAAGTGGTTCCTTTTTCATCTCCATGGCGATGGACAAGGTCAACAAGTGTGTCTCTTCCTGATGTTCTCTTTCCAAATATTTCTTCAGGAGATTCACATGATAGATTTTTTTCTTTCCCCTTCTTATCTATCTTATAATTTGTTCTAGACACCTTCTCTAGAACTGTATATGGACCCTGCCATCCAATTTGTAACTTATTCTGACTCCCGGGCAAAAGAAGCAGTACTTTCTCTCCCACAGCCAAATTTCTGTCTTTCGCCTTCCTGTTATAATAGGCAGCATGTTTCTTCCTGGCTTGTTTCAAATTTTCATTGGCAAGTTTCCAGCCAGTTTTTAACCGAGTGGTCAGCTCATTCACATACTGGTATGAAGATGTAATGTTTTCCTCTGCCTTTTCATCAGTCCACGTTCTTAACAAAGCTACATATGGACCTTTAATTGTGTGGACCTATTTGTCCATGCACCGGTATGGTCTCTTCCACTCGAAGCTTTATAGTGATGATTTTTCCTCCCAGAATTATCATTCACAAAACGACCGCTACCATTTTTTCTTTTGGGGCTTTCTCCCCACTTAAAATTCTTGATGAGAGATTTCCTCTCTACATCCTCTTCCTCCAGTTTGTTTAAGTCCGATTGAGGGATTTTCGGCTTATCCTGGGGTAAGACATCTTTTTGCACTCTCCGCATAGTGGCCATTGTAAAACAGTTAAGTGAAGCTTGTCCGTGAAAAGGGGCTTCCCATTCCATTTGGTCCACTTTATCAAATCTATTTTTCTTTTTATTATCAGGCCTAATTTTGCTCCGGGGCGTGTCCAGGTCCTGATCCATGTTCCCACTTGTGGGTGTTCCCTCATGTGCTATGCTACACCTTTCTACAAAATTCTCAATGTCCCATCTTGCTTTGGGCCAATAATAATTGTGAGCCACCTTTTGAATGATGGTACCTATTTTCTCATGGTCCCCATCTGGTTTCACATGTAGACTCCTTATTAAGTCTGCCCTATATCTTTTTGGAAGAACCAGCTGTCCGTGACCTTTGGATCTAGCTCCGGTCTTCCTATACATCAACTTGTTTTTCATGTAAAAATCTCCCTTGCCTGGAGTTGTATGACAAGTTGACAATTTTCTGAAACAAGGCTTGAGTGTTTTATCCCCAGCCTGTGCCTTCCTCATCTCTTCTGGAGTGGTATCTAACATAATATCCTCCTCCTGTCTTGAGGTCGACCTGACCTGAAGGGTTGCCATATACACAGGTTTCCTTCTGCAACGGTCAGTGTCATGATTGTCCATCTGACAATTCTTACACCACCTTTTTCCTTGGTTGAAAGATTTTCTTTCATTATATTTCCTTTCATCGAATTGTGGGAATTTATTTTTATTTTCATACCGTGGCCTATCAAATTGGTGCTTACCTTTATTTTGATCCTTAGGATCAAATTTATTAAAGTTCTGTGGTGCCCTAAAGTTATCCACCTGTTTCTTTTTATTACCTGTTACCTCTGCTTGAGCTGCTTGATACCTTTCAGCAACATTTAGCAACTCACCCAGCCTCTCTGCACCTTGTTCCATGAGAAACTTTCTCAGGTCTGGAGCCATGGACTCTCTTAGTTGCTCTATAAGGACCATTTCCTTAAGATCTTGGGTTTTCCCCAGAGAAGTCCATTTCTCCAAGTATGTCTCTATTCGTGCAGAGAACTGGTGATAGGTTTCACCTGACAGTAGTTTAGCATTCCTAAATTTTTTCCTGTAAAACTCTGCATTCTTTTCATATCTTAACAAAAGAGCCTGCTTTAGCATGTCATAATTTTCCTGATCACCTCTGCTCATTTTTGCAAAAACTTCATAAGCTGCCCCACGAAGTCCCTGAGATAACTTTAAGCTCCACCTTTCTCTCTCCAACCCATACGTGGTAGCTAATAGTTCGTACCTATTTATATAGCTCTCAATATCATCGTCTTTCTCAACAAAATGATCTAAATGAAAGTTCATAGCTGAGGTCGAGGCTCCCTGAGTAACCGTAGCATCAGAGGCAAAGGGACTGGCACCATTTTCAGGAGCATGGCCTTGAAACTCAAACTCCCTTAGTCGTAACTCATGTTCCCTTTGTAATCTTTTATCTTCTGCTTCCCTTTCTGCAGCTAATTTCCTCTCTTCCCTTTCTGCAGCTAATTTCTTCTCTTCCCTTTCTGCAGCCAATTTCTTCTCTTCTGCAGCTAATCTTTTGTCTTCTCTTTCTGCTTCCAATTTCTTAGCCTCTTTGTCAGCCTCAATCTGCAACCTCTTAGTCTCAGCCTCAGCTTCAAATTGCAACCTCTTAATTTCCCTTTCAGCCTCTAACCTTCTTTCGGCCTCTTTTTCTAATCTTCTTTCTTCGCGTTCAATAAATTTGTCACATTCCGTAGTGACATAGGAAACCATAACTTGCCCATCTAATCCTAACTCTTTGCAGTCTGAACCGCAGCAGATCGAAATTTGGCCAGGTCCGCCATTGTCTATCATGTAAATTTATACAATGTCTAACCAACAATTCAATCTCTAATGGACAACACAGGCACCGTGAGCTCAACCTTATTTAATTCCACCCAAGGATACCTTTTAATTCTTATATTCCCTGAAGTGAATTACCCCCAATATTTTTAATAGTGAAAGATTCAAAATCCCAAGAGCGAGACCCCAATATATGTGGTGAAGTGGGATGTTATAAATATTTATAGGGAACTTAGTGTACTGACTGAGATCAGCTGTGAAGGTATATATATATCTAATAAGAGTAGTATATTATATATAACCTTACTTGCTACCACATATCTATATATCTCAGTCAGAATTATTCTGGAATAGTGTGGTGACTACGTTTTGTGTCTAGGGTATGTGTATGATGAAGTGTAAGTCACAACAACAGACAGATAAACAATTTAATTTAATCCACTACTCTTAACAACACTGTGACACTCACATACATATAACACTCTACAAAGATATCTTAAAAGAGTCACTGATAAACTTTCAAATAACAATATGTATTCATTACTGGCATGAATGAATATGTGTCCTGATTCAACTACAAGGGAACCAGGAATCACAATCAATTTAAATTACAAGTTATGTACAGAATGTATTTAATATGAATATTGTAGTGACATATATTATTACAAATGTTCTATGTGTGTCAGTTGTGTAGTAGTAAAATGAGGTAATACTGGTTTTGTTTTGTTCAAGCTCTGTTGGTATTTGTCATCATGACTTCAATAGTTTGTCTTTAGGGACTAGTATTGGAGATGTTCACAGTTCCTGATTTTAAGACAAGTAAATTCCCCTCTTAATGTTAATTTTACAATTTCATTTCAAGATGAGGGACATAATGTTGAGCTCAGCTGGCCAAGTAGCTTATCTGGCGTGATGGCGGCAGGAAAGGACTCCTCTGCTCGAATTCTCCTCTGGGCTCTGGAGACACCTCACTGATAGCTAAAAGGACCAAGGAGTATGCTGTCCGACACTGGATTCAGCAAAGCTCTGACCAGGTGCTGCTCAGTACCATCAAGACCACTGTCCCTGAAATCAAGAAGGATGTACCTTCTACTTCATAACTAATTTATATTTTCTTTTTACACTGATCACAATACATCACAAACATTGCGTTCAGAGCGTTAGGCCAACAGTCAGCTTCATCTGAAATACTTTATACCAGCATTACCATCCTTAATGGTCACTACGCCTCTGCACTTCCAGCATTATTTCTGTCTAATCAATCATCCAGGTGTCAGTGTACTATTTGGCCATTCCATGCCGTTTTACTACCCTCCGACACCCTCTGTTCAGGCTGGAGCATTACAGGCTTTACCTCACATTTGCCACTGAACTACACATATATATACAGGCATAAATCAACAATTTACATTCAATTTTCATTAAAAGATATTGAATGGTTCAAGCTTACCACAATTCATACGAATAAACACAGATACGTTGATTAGCAATGAATTCTGGCACAAACTGGCACAAATTTCCATCTGCCTATGTTCCAGGCTTTTATTTAACACAATTATGAGCTGGCTTCAACGCACTGTTGCTTTATCAAGATCATTTAAACAAGTGGTCTCGAACTAACGCTCCCAAGTGTGTATATCAGCGAGACTGGCCAATGAGCCACGTTTCGACAAGTGTTTGAAAAAATGTTACCTTTTCCCGTTTCCCCTAACAACGAAAGATAGTATTTATAGTTCGACCAATCGTGGTTAGGCTTTCATTTGTTGCGCTCCAATCAATTTGGAGTTTACATGGTAGGCTATTTATGTAACGTAAGGTTTTTTCAAACACGTTATAAAAAATTTTATGAGCAGAAATGATTTCATGCTGTCAGGCAGCCTCACTATTTTATTTTGGGTATAATTTATTAATTCCTGGACTATTTGCGTAACGTTTTACATATTATTTGTCAGCAAGCCCTAAGGAACCCAATTTTCCCACTTTAAAAGAGCTACGTGGCTGCGTTCAAAATATGTATTTTCTACCTCCTGTTTCGAAGATGTGCTGTCTGGGTACTGTTATGTTTTCAACCGTAAACCCATCTATTGTTATCTTTCCTAATAAGCGTTTTTTATGATTTTAAAACCTAACTCTGGGGAAGGGTAGTGTATTTTATCACTGTCCGTCTGAAAAAAAAAAGTTAGTGCTTGTAGCCTAACACGCGTGATAGTAGTAATTGTGTATCGCGCGACGCGTGTTTAATGTTCGGCTTTCTGCCTCTCCCTTCTCGCTATCCTTTTGTCCATCTGTTCGTTCGTTTTGGTAACGTAATGTAGAAAAAGACATGAATGGAATTTAAAATTTAGGTCATTACGCAGTCTGCCTCTTAATGTTTTTCCAAGAAATACAGCACACGTTTCATTGAAGAAAGCGGGTATAATACAGTAGGCTTTTACTATCAACGTGAAAGCGTTACAATTTGCAGACGAAGCAGAAAACAAGGGGGATTTCGAGTACATTCTTTGTGACAGCACTGTCATTTTACCATTGCTCTTTTCTTTAATATATGTATTTATTAGGCTTTATATTTAATTGATAATTTATATATGTGGATTAGAATATTCCATGACAAAGAGAAGAATGTGATAGTGCTGAAGTGGCCCAGCAATAGTCCCGACCTAAACCCAATTGAAAACGTTTGGGCACTACTCAAGAATTATATATATATATATATATATATATATATATATATATATATATATATATATATATATATATATATATATGATAGGAAACTCTTTACAGAACGATACAACAGGAAGCAATCTGATCATCAGAAGCAGTCCCCCCATCCGACAAGTGTTTTGGCCCGATTACTCCTTTACACTCTAAGGGGGGCGGGCCCACTTGGGTCATGACTCCCAAGCGTCTCAGCTTCCAGTTGTCTTGTATCGAAAATGAACCCATTTCACTTATGGTAGCAACTTTTAAATCCACAACTCCGCCAGCCGTGGAGGCAATTGTGAAAGTAACAAAGAGAAGACAAATTTTTCCGTTCGTTCCGTCGCCCTTCACAACAAAGGACACACACTGAGACACTAGCGCGCAGCCGACGAGCCTTAGCCCCTGCGCGACGCAAGCCACTGAAATTCTGTACCTGACACTCCCTATAGTATAAATCGCCTGTTGCCCCAGAGTCGCAGCCCTTTCACTAGTACACCAAAAAAAAACTCAGCGTTGTGGACTTAGAAAAATTTTGGTGTTTTCTGTACCGCAGCGTTTATTGTCACGATTTCCATTGCCCATTGCGGTTGTTCCACAGCCAGCCTGATGCCTTTTCGGCAGTTTCACTAAGCCTCTTCAATGCCCTTGTTCTAGACTGTCCCTTCAGCCCCAACAATTTCAATAAATCATACACTGATGCAGCCACAAGCCCTCTTGCGCCCACTTCAACCGCCATGACCCTTGCACTGAATCCATCGTGTCTCAGATCCGCGGCCAGATCGCTATACTTGGCCACTTTGAATGAATGTTGCTCGTTAAATCTGGATTCAAATGGCACGGTCAGTTCAATCAGTATGATCTGAAGCGTTGCTGAAGAATGAAGCACTATATCCGGCCGTCTCCGCGATTTTCTGATAGTCTCTGGATATGCCCCCCGTCCAGGTAGGTCTACCGCCATCTCCCAGTCGTTTGCACAGTCAAGAAGAGATGGTAAACTGCTTCCAGGTTTACTCGGTTTGGAGTGTGCTGACTTTCCTGCCCTCAGAAAGTATGTGTTTGCGGTGTCTGGCCGGACTTTGCTATTCGCTTTAATTCTTGCCTGATCTATTGTCGCAGCAAGCTCATTTAGCACTTTGTTATGGCGCCAAGTGTATCGCCCTTGCCCTAATACCTCCTTACACGCTGAGAGCACGTGTTCAAGTGTCTGCCTCCCCTGGCACAGGGGACACTGCTCATCATCCGACTTTCCCCATTTCACAAGGTTGGTGGCCGACGGCAGCAGGTCATACATTGATCTAACCACGAAGCTGAGCCTAAGAGGTGCCATATGCCATATATCATTCCATGTCAAGGACCTCTGCAGGGCTCCTTCCCATGTAGTCCATTGGCCTTGTTGGACCTGCTGCACTGATTTTTGCAACCTCTTATCATTCTCAGCTCCTCGTATCTCCTGAACTACCATGTCTCTGCGCTCCCTGCTTGATGCCTTGGACCGCCAGCGGATGTCACCATGCCCAAATCCCCGTCTATTCGTTTGTGTGTATCCGATTACCTCTCTCAGTTTGAGTGACTCTTCAGCAGCATCAACAGCTTCTTCCACTCTCCACTTCCTTCCCGTTTTTAGTGTGGGCTGAATGGACTTAACCACGTCATCAGCTGACTCGCGTAGCATCATTGCAAGCCTTGCTTTTCCAACTTTGTACTCTTCAACAACTGACTTGAAGGTAAGCAGAAGTTTTGACTGTTTGCAGTACAGTGCTACATCTGACAGACCTGGTGGTACCCCTAGCCATTTTCTCATGAACCTGTTGACCTTCTGCTCTATAGCTTCCACTGTACTTGTGCTTATTTCATATATAAGCAGTGGCCACAGCAACTTCGGTATCAACATGAACTGGAGGCACCACTGTTTGAACTTTCCCAGGAGTCTGCTTTGGTTTATGATCTGTAGTACTCTGTCTGCCATTTCTATTGTCTGTTGCAGTGCCTTCATGTCTTTTAAAGAGGCATCGTACACACTGCCAAGACTTTTAACAGGTTCCTCAATGACAGTAGGGATTCTTTGGCTGGAAACCGTGAATATGACCTCTGCTATCTTCCCTTTCCTGACTGATAGGCTTCTCGACTTCTTGGGTTTGAAGCTCATTCGGCACCAGCTGACTAGTTCATCCAGGCGTGCTAACATCCTCCGGGCCTGATGTTCATCTTATGTCAGAATTGTTGTGTCATCCTGTTACGGTATATGATATTAACGCCGTCTGCTAAAGGTTACCAGACGTGCAATTGTAAAGGTTAAGACATTTAATATATTGCGATAGATGTTTCAATTACTGAACGCTTCATACACGATCGATTATGACGTGTATAGCGTTGTTTAGGACACAGTCGGTAACTAAGAAACCATACCCTTTTTACATTGACCGTCAAGCTGTTAAGACGCGTCTGACTTTCCTTCCAATGTTGAGCATGGTATTGCCATACAGATATATTTTATGCAAGTACGGACATGGGTCAGTCCATTGCTATTACGAAGATTTGAAATGATTAAAGGTCAGTACGAAAGTGAAAATTAAGGAAGGATGAATTACAGTCCATAGTATTTGATTTTACCAGACTCATAGACTCACTGTCGGCCGTTGGAAAACCCCAACCGCGCGTGCATACAGCTATGACAATCTGCATACAGTAATTTGATTATTGGACAAGGACTGATAGGATATCTACATATCTATGCCATATATTTTCAAGTTATAATATGTACCTTTGTGATCAACATGCATGAATCGTCTTGACGTGTAAACTGTATTAAATATTCGTGGACTCTATGAACCGACTTGTCACATCAATCGTATTCCCAGGTTCAATTATTGTTCAGAATCTTCCACCCCTGCATTCGCGTAATCTTACATAGAAGGCACGATACACGATCACTCAAGAATATCAAGAAGATAAAACAATGGCCAGACATTTATAACTGTTTTATTAATATCACATGGAACATTGTTCAGAGCTAACCAAACCACGCCTTGCAACACGCCACTTGCAACAGTGGTGCCCGGTGTCTGGGGACGAGAAAACAACCAAAAACAAAAAAAATTTTTTGAATGACTTTCGAAGGAAATATTTACGATCAGTTTTCGATCACATGATCCAGCTGAAGATGACGTGGAACTCAGTCTAATGCCTAACAACGCGACGTCACTGAAATTCGTGTAGGTGAAACTATCGGAGAAACTGAAGTCGTTCTTTTAAGCCTAACCAAGGGAAAAATAAATCATTTGAAGCAGACACAAGAAATGGACTACAGGAGCAGGCAGTCAGGGGCATTAGCCTAGCTGTTGACGACCTATAGCACTGATCGAAACAACGGGAAGATAAGTCTAGCTGTTTAAATTGTCGTCATTGCAAAACCGTAATACTGAGTCCATTTTGCTTTGATCAGGCATGTCTATGTATTTTCATGTATATATGTTAAATTTGTTTTCCATCGTATGTATTTGTTACTAATCGTGGGAGGTAGGGAGGATGAACTGAAATTAAATTCTGCGGCTCTCACGATGCCTGAATTAATTTCGGTCGTTTCTTAGGGCAGTTAAACGATTGCACCTTTGGAAACCCCATTGAGGTTTGACATTGGACTTGTTGTCCAAATCTGCTATCGTTTGACGATTTTGCGTTAGCTGTACTGTCCCGTAGATAATTGGTGTATTTTATTCGTATTCAGTTAATAATTTTATTCAGTTCTGTACCATGTTCGTTACTATTTCGTCCATTCTCCTCTGACTATCATTTATTTTATGATTATTAAATTTTCGTCCGTTATGAGTCCTGTGACGTCATCATTTTTCGCAGTCATTTTTTTTTTTGTGTGTACCTTGAATATTCAGTTGACCTCCGGTCAGACCTTGCCCTTCATTTGGTCTGTGACATTTCCGCTTATTTTATTTAGTTCATAAATTCATTTTTAATTGTGAAAATGTCTTGTTTGCGTCTTAACATTGTTTGTACCCTTTAGTTGCATCATTGCTTGTCTGTCCTCATAATATATATTAATATTACATTAATAATATGATAATTATATGCAATAATACACTTGTAATTTAATTTAATTAATTTTTTCTGAAATTTAAGGTTAATATGGGACATTGCATAATTATGCAGTGATAGTCCAAGAAAGTAGCACTACAATTTATCATAGATGCCTAGGGCATAATAATATAATATATATATTGACAAAATAAATAATCTTATAGCTACCTTTGAGGTAATAGACCCATTGTATATTATTTAATATACTTTTCTGGTACTAAGAGAGTGACTTAGTACATTGAACAATATAATTACTAGGAATTATACCCAACATTATTGGATATTGAGATTAATTGTGTGATATAATTACATTATATTTAACATATATCATAAATAGTTATGATATAGTATTATTTAGATACAATATTGTTACAAAATATTGTCTATTAGTTGAACTTAGACATTAAGTTCAGTACTATTGTGATTACTTATATTGAATATTTCTAAGTTGAGTAAGTATAATAATTACTCTGAAGCTACTATTGACTATTTTAATCAGTAATTATCAATAATTACTTACAGATAAAAGTCAAAATGCTTACTATAGACCATTTCGTTAAGATTGGTCGTGAATATGGTTATAAATCTCAAGAACTTCGTCAGTTTGCTGAATCAGAACTGGAAAAATATGAAAGAAAAGAAGAAGAGAAAAAAGCTGCATTAAAGAAAGAGGAAGAAGAGAAAAAAGCTGCATTAAAGAAAGAGGAAGAAGAGAAAAAAGCTGCATTAAAGAAAGAGGAAGCAGAACTTGAGATGAAGCAAATTGCCAAGGAAAATAGATTGAGAGAGATTGCTCAACGTGAAAGAGAAGAGCAAAGAACAATCGCCAAACAGGAAGAAGAGAATAAATTGAAACGAGAGGAAATTATTTTACAACAAGAAATGGAATTGGCGCGTATTAAATTGGAGACAGCAAGATTACAAGCACAAAATGCTGATGCAAACCAGAATAATAACGCACAAAATGGATCATCATCCAGCCAACCTAAACACTTCTACAACTTTAAATTACCCATTTTCAACTTGAACGTCGACGACCTTTCATCGTTCCTGGCACGTTTTGAACAGACTTGCAAATCTAACCATTTGCCTGAAGAGTCATGGGTACTCAAATTAAATGAATTCTTGGTTGGAGAACCACTGACAGCTTCTCAAAATGCTGACCCATCAATAGCTAATAACTACGGTGCTATTAAGTCCTTGCTTTTACGAAGGTTTCACCTGGACGAGGAACACTGTAGGTTGAAATTTAAGGGAATTTTACCTGAATCTCCAAGGGATTTTGCAGGATTCATTGCGAACATACGCAATACATTTAATAGATGGGTTGAACTGGCAGAAGTCAACAAATCATACGACAAATTAGTTGATTTACTACTGCGGGATAAGGTATTATCTTCGGTTAGCCAGCCATTTTTTGCATATTTGCAGGAGCGTAAACCAGGTACTATGGATGAGTTAGAAAAAATTTCTTTAAACTACTGTTCGGCACATCCGAATGCAACCATTTCTAACTCCTCATTAAGAGAACCTCTACCTGTGGCGTCTAATATGGCCTACAATCATAATAACAAACAAAGACATCACAGTGTAGACAGAAGTAGGTTCCAAAGAAATCACAATGTTAACTTTCAGAAGGGACATAATAATGATTTCAACAATAAAAATGAGTTCAACAGAGGTAGATCACGAGATAGAAATTATTCACCTCAAACAAACTACCACAATGGTCAACATAACACTCATTATAATCGATCACATACTCCCAATAATAATAATAACTGGAATGGTAATAATCATGGCTCGAGACATCGAGATAATAGTTACTATAGAGGACGACGAGATAATTCTAACAATTATACTCGGAATCGATCTCATTCTCGGGGATCATCTCATTACAACCATAATACAGGGGCGGCAGTTACAAATAATACTACCCCTATAGCTCAGGTCCCACTTGACAATAATACAACACAGTCTTCTGCTGCATGTTTTGCTATTAATTATAATGTGGCAAATAGTTGCCAGCAATGCAATCTTATTTTTCAGAAAGCGAAAGAAACAGTGCTTAACTGCGGACATATTATACCACAGGTAGGTCTTGCAGTCAACGATGGAACAGGCCTATTAATTTTTAACAGAGGATTAGTTAATGGATCCGTCGTCTCAGTGTTGAGGGATTCGGGATCCACAACGATTGGTGTACGACAGTCGCTGGTACATCCCAGCTGTGCAACAGGGGAATATGTCCGTTGCATGACTTTTGGTGGAACAATAGAGTTTTACCCCACAGCTATTATTCATGTTAACACTCCTTTTTTCACAGGGAATGTAAAAGTATGCATGCTTCAGAATCCAATTGCAGATCTGATGTTGGGACGCATCCATGGTAGTAAGGATTGTACCCCACAGGAAATTAATGATTGGGAAAAAAAGAATTTGCGTTCTTTTAGCAACGCTAACGCTGTTGTTGATATGGCTACACTTCGTGCCAACAACATGAATACATGTGGCACAGCAGTTTCCAACTTCACTCTCAGTACTATCTTGGAAATTGATGAAGATGATAGATCTATTGGACAACATACTAAGGATATAACTGATCCTAATAAAACTGTTGACGTTGTCAACATTGACAAAAACATTATGAAGAAGAATAATAGGTTAAATAATAATGCTGGACTTAAAAGGAAACATAAAGTTAACACAAATAATTATGATGAAAAAGTTTTTACTTTGCCCAGCAAGGACACGTCTACGACATGTAGGAAACTTAATACCTTTCGTGATGATAGGTATCATCCTCAGTCCAGTCAGGATGATACGACATCTAACAGAAAGACAATGTCGGTGTTGAAAGGGAAGGCTAATTCTTTGATAAAGAATACATATCATCATTGTCCACTATTTCGTGACAATGATACTACATATATTGGGAAAAGTGCGTATTCTCGCACAGTGTTAGTGCGAAATCTGCCGCAGGATACTACCTGGCAGGCACTTAGAAATTTTTTTGATTATACAGCAAACGTTAAGTTTGTTCGTCTTCTGCCATCATGCAATGGGCAGAATAGACAGGCGATGGTTACATTTCGTAACAATCGAGACGCTCGTTGGGTAATCGAGCGTGATAATGGTGTTTATTTTCATCACCGTTATCTTAAGTTACAATTAGTACATGATTCTGCACCACGCAGATAATGGTGTACGCTCACCCTTTTGTCTTATTTCTTGATGACTCAGCTCTAGTCAGTCATCATTTCCTTTCCTTATTGGTCATTTATTCTTATACGTCTTAGATATCAAGGGACACAAAAAGATATTTCATATTAACATGCTCAAGCAATTTCATACACGTCCTGAACACTTACAGTCAATTTTTCATGAACTAGATGACAACACAGTATCCACTTGTCATTATACTAACTTATCTGTCATCCAGGAAGAAGAATCTTCTTTTCCTGAGGTACAGTTACCGTTACCTGTACCAGTAGTTCAACCTACTGAATCTTGGCGGGATGTAACCATCTCTTCAACGGTTACACCGCAACAGCGTCTACAGATTGCTAATCTATTACAATCTTATCCAGATGTGTTGACCGACGTCCCGGGTCGCACATCGGCTATCAGTCATGACATTACTCTCAATGATGATACACCTATTCGTGTACATCCCTATTCTGTTCCTTTACATTTCCTTGCTAAAACTACTAAGGAACTTGAACAGATGTTGTCTCTGGGAATCATTGAGACTAGTAATTCGCCATTCTCTTCTCCATTAGTGATTGTCCGGGAGAAGGACAATAACATTAGACTATGTGTTGATTATAGAAAATTAAATGCTAAGACTATAGTTGACAGCGAACCACATCCACTTATCGACGACTTACTGCCACGTCTATCTAACGCAACTATATTTAGTAAGATAGACTTAACTAAAGGTTATTGGCAGATACCACTGACCGAAAAGGCTAAGTACTACACCGCATTTTCCACTCCACAAGGTCTATACCAGTGGAATGTGATGCCTTTTGGGCTTGTTAATGCGCCAGCTACCTTCATTCGCCTGATGCGACAAATTTTATCAGGTAGACCAGACGTTATTACATATATTGACGACATATGCTTGTTTAGTTCGTCGTTTGAGGAACATGTTTCGGGACTTAGATATGTTTTTGACACTCTAAGGAATTATCATCTAACTGCTAAACCTACAAAGGTGCAAATCGCGTGTAATGAGATAACCTTTTTGGGACATATCATTGGATCGGGATATATCCGAACGTTACCTAGTACAGTCTCCAAAATTCTAAACATAGCAGTTCCTCAGACGAAGAAACAGGTCAGGAGTTTGTTAGGACTTGTTCAATATTACAGTAGATTCATACCAAACTTGTCATCCATCACGGCTGTATTGTCTTCATTGTTAAAAAAAGATATGCCGGTGAAGGTGACATGGACTGGTACATGCAATGAAACTTTCAACAAAATTATAAATTTGTTCTCACATGAACCAATTTTAAGACTTCCCGATGCTTCCAAAAGATTTTTCTTACGAACAGATGCTAGTAACTACGGCATTGGTGCATGCCTGCTCCAGAACCATGATGGCATTCTACACCCCACCTTATATATATCAAGAAAGCTGAAGCCGGCAGAAACGAAGTATTCAACAGTCGACAAGGAATTTTTTATCTGTGATCTGGGCAATAACGAAATTTGAGAAGTTCCTCCTCGGTGCTCCCTTCACCATACAGACGGACCAACGTGCTGTGGCCTCTTTGCGTCGCTCTAATCATAAGAGCCAGAAACTTGCCAGATATTCAATCATCCTACAGCCATTTGAGTTCTCCATTGAACACATACCTGGCACTGAAAATTGTGTGGCAGATGCATTGTCACGTAATCCTATTGACGACGAATAATCAATATTGACACTCTTAAACTACATCAATCAGAACTACATTGGATTGAACGAAGTATCAACTATAAAGGAACTAACCTTGCCTTTAATTTAAACTGTATAAACACTATATGCATCACAGAATTGAATTAAAAGACAATCAAGGTATATATAGACATTCAAACTTCGTCTAACGTCCATACACGAGATATGAATACTCTTTGAACAATCATGGATTTATGTCTGACGACAAACCGAACTGATGTTCCTGTGTATACTTAATTCTTGGATGCTAGGATAAATGACATTTCTTTCCAACGTAAACGTTTGAACATTTTTGCCTAAAAGAATTCATCAGGATCAAGACTACGGATGGATCATCATATCCTATACTAATTAATTAGTTAACTTAACTTCTTAATTGAATTATTATCAATAAAATGAAATGTGAGAAAAAAAATGAAATGAAAGAACAAAAAAAAAGAGAACGAAATACTAAAAGAAGAAATTATGAAAAGAGAAAATAAATCTCACACAAGTATTAGATTAATAATTTTTTTTTTTAATGTACCTATACATTATTTAGTTAGTTAAATTAGATAGTTATTATTCACTAACACTTAACACACACAATTAAGTTAAACTTATATTCGAATTTCTTTCTATTTCTTCTTACTTACTTAGTTTGTCTTTTCTTCTCTCATAACATCGCGTTACATTAGAACCTTAATAATTTAACTCTTAATTTAATTAATTAATTTTATCATTCACTATTAACATTGGACATTTATTTAGTTGATATAATGATATGTATAATATTGATATAGTAATGTGATTTATGATTAGATGACTATGACAAATAGTTAGTTGACACGACCGCAACACGGTTTCTACTCAGAACA
>JAMPIV010007560.1:0-92478 GCA_024509875.1 Oreohelix idahoensis
TGGGTTGGGGGGTGGGGTGTGTGGGTGTGGGGGGGGGCGTGTGGGGGTGGGGGGTGGGTGTGGGGGGGGTTGGGGGGGGGGGTGGGGGGGGGTGGGGGGGGGGGTGGGGGGGGGGGGGGGGGGGGGGGGGGGGGGGGGGGGGGGGGGGGGTGGGGGGGGTGGGGAGGGTGGGGGTGGGTGGGCGGGGGGGGGGGGGTGGGGGTGGGCGGGGGGGGGGGGGGGGGGGGGTGGTTGGGTGGGGGGGGGGGTGGGGGGGGGGGGGGGTATTGGGGGGGGGGGGGGGGGGGGGGGGGGGGGGGGGGGGGGGGGTTGGGGGGGGGGGGGGGGTGGGGGGGGGGGGGGGGGGGGGGGGGAGGGGGGGGGGGGGGGGGGGGGGGGGGGGGGGGGGGGGGGGGGGGGGGGGGGGGGGGGGGGGGGGGGGGGGGGGTGGGGGTGGGGGGGGGTTTTTTTTTTTTTGTTTGGAGCGAGGGGGGGGGGGGGGGGGGGGGTGGGTGGTTTGTGGGGGAGAGAGGGGGGGGGGGGGGCGAGGAGGGGGCGGCGGAGGGGGGGTGGGCGGTAGGGGGAGGGGGGGGGGCGGGGGGGGCGGGGGGGGGGAGGGGGGGGAGGGGGGGGGAGACGGGGGGCGGGGGGGGGGGGGTGGGGGGGAGGGGGGGGGGGGGGGGGGGGGGGAGGGGGGGGGGGGGGTGGGGGGGGGGGGGGGGGGGTGGGGTGGTGGGGGGGGGGGGGGGGGGGGGGGGTGGGGGGGGGTTGGGGGGGTGGTTGGGTTGGGGGGGGGGGGGTTGAGGGGGGGGGTGTGGGGGGGGGAGGGGGGGCGGGGGGGGGGGGGGGGGGGGGGGGGGGGGGGGGTGTGTGGGGGGGGGGGGGGGGGTGGGGGTGCGGGGGGGGGGTGTGTGGGGGGGGGGTTGGGGGGGGGGGGGGGGGGTGGGGGGGGGGGGGGGGGGGGGGGGGGGGGGGGGTGGGGGGGGGGGGGGGGGGGGGGGGGGTGGGGGGGGGGGTGCGGTGGTGGGTTGTGGGGTGGGGGGGGGGGTGGGGGGGGTGGGGGGGGTGGGGGGGGGGGGGTGGGTTTGGTGTGTTGGGGGGGGGGTTGGGGGGGGGGGGGGGGGGGGGGGGGTTGGGGGGTGTGTGGGGGGGTGTGGGGTTGTTAGGTTTGGGGCGGGGTGGGGGGGGTGAGGGGGGGGGGGGGTATTTGGGGGGGGGGGGGTTATGGGGGGGGGGGTTGGGTACCGGAGGGCGGGGGGGGGGGGGGGGGACATATTTATATCATTTTTAACTAATAGGGGGGGGGGGGGGTGGGACCCTCAAATTGCCTACTGTGGGGGGGGGGGTCTGTTTCGGGGGTCTTTTCAAGATTTGTAATGGTTTTTATATTTTTTGTGGGGGGGGGTTGCTTTTAAAAAACACTATTATTTTCTCATAGTAATGGGTGGGGGTACCTTTCTGGGGTATTAGATTTTGGTTTGGGGGGTTTTTGATTCTTTTTTGTTTTTGGGGGGGGGTATGTTCTTTGGGGGTTTTTTTTGGGAGGGAAGGGGGTTGGAGGGGTAGCTGCGGTTTTAAGGGGGGGGTGGTGGGGGGGGTTGTGGGGGGGGGGGTAGGTATGTGTCTTTGGGTAGGGGTTTGGGGTTTGTGGGGGTTGGATGTGTTTGGTGTAAGAAAAACGGGTATGGTAGGTATTGTCTCAAAAAAAAAAAAAATAAACCTTTTGGGGGTTGGGGTAAGGTGGGGGGTGGGGGGGCTGGGTTATGTTGGGTGAACGGGATGGGGTGGGGGTCAGTGGTTTTTAGGGTGGGGAGGGGGGGTTTGAAAATGGGGGGATTCAGTTGTGGTACTTTTGTGGGGGGTGTGGGGGGTAAGAAAGGGTAGTTTTTATATAAATTGCATTTTGATGTTTTTCAATGTGATATTCTAGATTAATGTAGAATTTGTTATGGTGGCCATAAATGTACCATTGGGTTTACAAGTTTTTTTTATTAATTTTTAGTTCCCTATAAAACGGATATGTGTTTTTCTGGGAGGTGCATCTTAATGTAGTTTTCTGTAAAAGGTCGATTTTTTCTTTTTAACTTTATTCATGATTCTGGCTTGCAAGGTTTATTCGCCTTATTGGCTAGCTTTTTAATTTTACTTATGTTTTTGCAAAGTGAGTTATTTCATAATTTAATGTGGGTTGTTTTCGGGGGGAGACTTTTGATTCAGAATCGTAGAGAGGAGGACGGACCTGGCCCAAGGGGAATTGGATATTGTACTACGGGGGGATGCGTTAATGTTAAATATTTGTTGTCTTCCAATTTTTTTGTTTTTATTTTGGGTGTACAGATTGGGGTTTGGTTTTTTTAGTCCGTCAAAGCACGGCTTGCATGGTAATATTGGAAAACCTTTTGGGAGTTTTCGGAGGCTAAAACTTTTTGTGGGGGAATGAGTGAGGGACCTTTTTCACAATTTTGTCTAGGGGGGCTCATTGTTTCCTCTTCGTTATGACAGTGCATTAATAACTCAAGGTTGGTGGGGGGTTTTTGTGCTCAGTTATAAAGAATCTATTGACCTGTTTAAAACTGTTCCATTTACTTTGATACTTCATTCTGGGAAAGCCATTTTCTTTGAGACAACCATTACTTCTGACTTTAAGCTATTAACTCTTTGACTCCAGACCAACGCTCTGAGCGTTGCAAAATTCAACGCGCCGTGCCAAAGCAACGCTCACAGCGTGGTTTTTAGTTTATCACGAATAAACCCTAAAAATCGTCAAGTTTTAATGTAGTTCATATATTAAAACTCGTTAGAATTGAATGACTTTCCGCTACTATTTTAAACCACTATGTTTGACTGTACACAGGTTAGTATGATATAATCAGCATGTGGTGGATTGAGAGGAATTTTTGATGTTATTATCACAATTTTTGTGAAGATTTGCATGTTTGCGTTTTTCGTTGTTATTGCTAGAGAAATATGTCGCGCTTCATATTTACATTTTCTAAGTCTCCTAAGCAAATAATTGTGTCAAACTACTTTGAAACATTGCTGACATTGATGATGATTGTTTGGTAGTTAGAGTTTGTTGTCAAAATACGGAATCTGTGCAGAAAAGCTAGACACACTAGATTTAGTTGATGAGTGGGCGTAGTCATATTCTGGTCGATCAAAAAGCAACAAAACTAGACCTACCATAACATCTAATCACTAGTTCTTGGTAGAAGATGAAGCTAGGGATACTATTAAAACATTAAACAAGAGTAAAAAAGTTTTTATATGACGTTATTCTTCTTTATTTGTTTGAAAATTACTTAATGCACGATTGCTTAATTTGCTTTTTTTTGACACACTTACAAAGGAAACACAGAAAAAACTGGTGTTTATAACACTAAAATGTACTAATTATGGCCATAAGCATGTTTATTTTTACTTTGTATATGGATTAACGACGTTTTAAGACTAAAAAGAAAGTTTTATTGTCTACAAACAGTTATTTTGTCTTTGGTAAGAAACATATTCTACAGTTTTTCAATTTTACATGCAAAATGTTTTAAGTATAACGAACACACTTGTGTTAATACTACCAAAGACGTTATTTATTACTGGGAATTTCTCTAACCATTTTCCTACAGTTTGGTATATAATAAGTACATGTTCACAAAAAAAGATTAACATAAAATTTACACTAAATGACAGCACACTTCACCGTTTAGAATTCTTCAAAAAATAATTATGACACAGGGTGGAAAATAATTATGGAATCAAAGAGTTAAGATTGAGGGCTTTATTTTCACTTTCTGTCACTTTTTTATCAACCATTTCCTGCTGCTCATTTTCACTTTTTTGCTATTAAGACTTTATCTTCTTTTTTATCATGAATCAAAATAACTTTTGTGGCACGGATAAAGGTCAAGGTAGTCCCAGAGCAGATACTGCCATATAGGAGTAAAAGTGCTAGAGACTTCCCTATTACTACATCTCAGTTTTATAAATGAGGTTGGGATGACTTGTTCCCTTCCTCACTACCTTTGCCTTCCCTAATACATGAGCAGAGTCAGGTACCAATTTAAAGCTTGATAGACTGGAGTATGATGCTATCTGGATTCAAACCCAGTAATGCTACCTCAAGAAGTAAGTGCTCTAACCACCTTGCCACATAACGCTCTTGTGGTACAGATAAACCTGATATGACATATGTGAAACTTATGTGACAGGTAAAACTTATGTGGCATTAACACTTACAAGACGTGTAAAACTTAGCAACATATGAAACTTATGTGTCATTGTTGCTGAGTTATTTGCCGGTTGAAGATCATGCACTGAGTATGGTTACTTTAGTGATCTCTTGTTAATCGTGCTTGTTTAGTATTACGCGAATTAGGGTGAAGGTGTTCATACAACTCAGTAGCATGGTATGAAGAAGTAGTTCATGTAACTTGAACTCAGCAACATTAATGAAGTAATTAATGCCTTCAGATTGAGTCCATAATATTTAATCACATGTACACACAGGATGATCATTTCAAACAGGAACAGAACATAAGTCCTTATAAGTCATGCATAAATTAATCAATAACGTAGACTGCTGGTTTACGTGTCAATGTCCGTTTAAGGATACAATGCAGTATTGTCGTCAGAACATCACAGCTATATGCACGCGCAGCTAGACATGGCTACCTGCCGACAGTGAGACTGCGAGTCTGAATATTTCATACGAATTTGACGATTATTCTCCTCCTTCTGAGAATTCTAGTATATATACTAACCTCCATAAATTTTCCTCTCATATAGAGTTCTAGGACTGACCCTGGTCCATCAAAAATGCACATATAAATGGCTATATCATGCCATTGAATTGGAAGGTTAGAAAAACGCAGCTATTCAGCTTGGCGGTCAAGTAACAAAGGGTAGCGTCTCCTAGTTACCGACTGTGTCCTAAACAACGCTAGACACGTCATAATCGATCGTGTATGGAGCGTTCAATAATTGAAACATCTATCGCAATATATTAAATGTCTTAACCTTTACAATTGCACGTCTGATAACCTTTAGCAGACGGCGTTAATATCATATACCGTAACAATTCCCTGTACACCGGGGAAAAAAAAAATCGATAGATTTTTTTTCAAGATCTATCTGACTTAACAATTTTTCAAAAAAAAAATTTAACACAATCGTGACATATGGCCGACGATGTTCTGAGTAGAACCGTGTCGCGGTCATGTCAACTAACTATTTGTCATAGTCATCTAACATTAATCATATTATATATCAATATTATACATATTATTATATCAACTAAATAAAATGTCCAATGTTAATAGTGAATGATAGAATTAAATTAAAGTAAGGTCTGTCGTATTAGTATGTCATATAGGAATTAATTTGACTAATTAAAATTAAATTAATTAATTAAACTAAGAGTTAAATTATTAAGATTCTAATGTAACACGATGTTATGAGAGAAGAAAAGACAAAATAAGTGAGAAGAAATAGAAAGAAATTCGAATATAAGTTTAACTTAATTGTGTGTGTTAAGTGTTAGTGAATAATAACTATCTAATTTAACTAACTAAATAACGTATAGGTACATTAAAAAAAAAAAAAAAATATTAATCTAATACTTGTGTGAGATTTATTTTCTCTTTTCATAATTTCTTCTTTTTATATTTCGTTCTCTTTTTTTGTTCTTTCATTTCATTTTTTTTTTTCACATTTCATTTTATTGATAATAATTCAATTAAGAAGTTAAGTTAACTAATTAATTAGTATAGGATATGATGATCCATCCGTAGTCTTGATCCTGATGAATTCTTTTAGGCAAAAATGTTCAAACGTTTACGTTGGAGAGAAATGTCATTTATCCCAGCATCCAAGAATTAAGTGCACATAGGATAATAAGTTCGACTTGTCGTCAGATATTGTTCCATGATTGTTCAACGAATATTCATATATCGTGTATGGACGTTAGACGAAGTTTCAATGTCAATATGTATACCTTGATTGTCTTTAGTTCAATTCTGTGATGCATATAGTGTTTATAAAGTTTAAATTGAAGGCAAGGTTAGTTCCCTTATAGTTGATATGTTTTAGGAATGTTAATGTTGATTATTCGTCGTCAATAGGATTACGTGACAACGCATCCGCCACAATGTTTTCAGTGCCAGGAATATGTTCAATGGAGAATTCAAATGGCTGTAGGATGATTGCATATCTGGCGAGTTTTTGGCTCTTATGGTTAGATCGACGCAAAGATGCTACAGCACGTTGGTCCGTCTGTATGGTGAAGGGAGCACCAAGCAAGAACTTTTCAAGTTTAGTTATTGCCCATATCACTGATAAAAGTTCCTTGTCCACTGTGGAATACTTTGTTTCTGCCGGCTTTAGCTTTCTTGAAATATATAAGGTAGGATGTAGAATGCCATCATGGTTCTGGAGCAGGCATGCACCAATGCCGTAGTTACTAGCATCTGTTCGTAAGAAAAATCTTTTGGAAGCATCGGGAAGTCTTAAAATTGGTTCATGCGAGAACAAATTTATAATTTTGTTGAAAGTTTCATTGCATGTACCAGTCCATGTCACCTTCACCGGCATGTCTTTCTTTAACAATGAAGACAATACAGCCGTGATGGATGACAAGTTTGGTATGAATCTACTGTAATATTGAACAAGTCCTAACAAACTCCTGACCTGTTTCTTCGTCTGAGGAACTGCTATGTTTAGAATTTTGGAGACTGTACTAGGTAACGTTCGGATATATCCCGATCCAATGATATGTCCCAAAAAGGTTATCTCATTACACGCGATTTGCACCTTTGTAGGTTTAGCAGTTAGATGATAATTCCTTAGAGTGTCGAAAACATATCTAAGTCCCGAAACATGTTCCTCAAACGACGAACTAAACAAGCATATGTCGTCAATATATGTAATAACGTCTGGTCTACCTGATAAAATTTGTCGCATCAGGCGAATGAAGGTAGCTGGCGCATTAACAAGCCCAAAAGGCATCACATTCCACTGGTATAGACCTTGTGGAGTGGAAAATGCGGTGTAGTACTTAGCCTTTTCGGTCAGTGGTATCTGCCAATAACCTTTAGTTAAGTCTATCTTACTAAATATAGTTGCGTTGGATAGACGTGGCAGTAAGTCGTCGATAAGTGGATGTGGTTCGCTGTCAACTATAGTCTTAGCATTTAATTTTCTATAATCAACACATAGTCTGATGTTATTGTCCTTCTTCCGGACAATCACTAATGGAGAAGAGAATGGCGAATTACTAGTCTCAATGATTCCCAGAGACAACATCTGTTCAAGTTCCTTAGTAGTTTTAGCAAGGAAATGTAAAGGAACCGAATAGGGATGTACACGAATAGGTGTATCATCATTGAGAGTAATGTCATGACTGATAGCCGATGTGCGACCCGGGACGTCGGTCAATACATCTGGATAAGATTGTAATAGATTAGCAATCTGTAGACGCTGTTGCGGTGTAACCGTTGAAGAGATGGTTACATCCCGCCAAGATTCAGTAGGTTGAACTACTGGTACCGGTAACGGTAACTGTACCTCAGGAAAAGAAGATTCTTCTTCCTGGATGACGGATAAGTTAGAATAATAACAAGTAGATACTGTGTTGTCATCTAGTTCATGAAAAATTGACTGTAAGTGTTCAGGACGTGTATGAAATTGCTTGAGCATGTTAATATGAAATATCTTTTTGTGTCCCTTGATATCTAAGACGTATAAGAATAAATGACCAATAAGGAAAAGAAATGATGACTGACTAGAGCTGAGTCATCAAGAAATAAGACAAAAGGGTGAGCGTACACCATTATCTGCGTGGCGCAGAATCAGGTACTAATTGTAACTTTAGATAACGGTGATGAAAATAAACACCATTATCACGCTCGATTACCCAACGAGCGTCTCGATTGTTACGAAATGTAACCATCGCCTGTCTATTCTGCCCATTGCATGATGGCAGAAGACGAACAAACTTAACGTTTGCTGTATAATCAAAAAAAATTCTAAGTGCCTGCCAGGTAGTATCCTGCGGCAGATTTCGCACTAACACTGTGCGAGAATACGCACTTTTCCCAATATATGTAGTATCATTGTCACGAAATAGTGGACAATGATGATATGTATTCTTTGTCAAAGAATTAACCTTCCCTTTCAACACCGACATTGTCTTTCTGTTGGATGTCGTATCATCCTGACTGGACTGAGGATGATACCTATCATCACCAAAGGTATTAAGTTTCCTACATGTCGTAGACATGTCTTTGCTGGGCAAAGTAAAAACTTTTTCATCATAATTATTTGTGTTAACTTTATGTTTCCTTTTAAGTCCAGCATTATTATTTAACCTATTATTCTTCCTCATAATGTTTTTGTCAATGTTGACAACGTCAACAGTTTTATTAGGATCAGTTATATCCTTAGTATGTTGTCCAATAGATCTATCATCTTCATCAATTTCCAGGATAGTACTGAGAGTGAAGTTGGAAACTGCTGTGCCACATGTATTTATGTTGTTGGCACGAAGTGTAGCCATATCAACAACAGCGTTAGCGTTGCTAAAAGAATGCAAATTTTTTTTTTCTCCCAATCATTAATTTCTTTAGGAGTGCAATCTTTACTCCCATGTATGCGTCCTAATGTAAGATCAGCTGATGGATTCTGTAGCATGCACACCTTGACATTACCTGAAAAAAATGGTGTATTAACATGTACTATGGCAGTGGGGTAGTACTCAATAGTACCCCCGAATGTCATGCAACGGACATAGTCCCCTGTTGCATAGCTAGGATGTACCAAAGACTGCCGAACTCCAATGGTTGTTGATCCAGAGTCTTTTAAAACTGAGACCACCGTACCATTGACTAATCCTCTATTGAACATCAGGGTACCCTTGCCATCGTTCGCTGAAAGACCAACTGCTGTATGAAGGTGTCCACAATTCAGCACCGTTTCCTTGGCCTTCTGAAAAATAGTATTACAATTTTGGCAACTATTTGCCACATTATAATTAATAGCAAAACATGCAGCAGAAGACTGTGTTGTATTATTGTCAAGTGGGACCTGAGCTATAGGGGTAGTATTATTTGTAACTGCCGCCCCTGTATTATGGTTGTAATGAGATGATCCCCGAGAATGAGATCGATTCCGAGTATAATTGTTAGAATTATCTCGTCGTCCTCTATAGTAACTATTATCTCGATGTCTCGAGCCATGATTATTACCATTCCAGTTATTATTATTATTGGGAGTATGTGATCGATTATAATTAGTGTTATGTTGACCATTGTGGTAGTTTGTTTGAGGTGAATAATTTCTATCTCGTGATCTACCTCTGTTGAACTCATTTTTATTGTTGAAATCATTATTATGTCCCTTCTGAAAGTTAACATTGTGATTTCTTTGGAACCTGCTTCTGTCTACACTGTGATGTCTTTGTTTGTTATTATGATTGTAGGCCATATTAGACGCCACAGGTAGAGGTTCTCTTAATGAGGAGTTAGAAATGGTTGCATTCGGATGTGCCGAACAGTAGTTTAAAGAAATTTTTTCTAACTCGTCAATAGTACCTGGTTTACGCTCCTGCAAATATGCAAAAAATGGCTGGCTAACCGAAGATAATACCTTATCCCGTAGTAGTAAATCAACTAATTTGTCGTACGATTTGTTGACTTCTGCCAGTTCAACCCATCTATTAAATGTATTGCGTATGTTCGCAATGAATCCTGCAAAATCTTTTGGAGATTCAGGTAAAATTCCCTTAAATTTCAACCTACAGTGTTCCTCGTCCAGGTGAAACCTTCGTAAAAGCAAGGACTTAATAGCACCGTAGTTATTTGCTATTGATGGGTCAGCATTTTGAGAAGCCGTCAGTGGTTCTCCAACCAAGAATTCATTTAACTTGAGTACCCATGACTCTTCAGGCAAATGGTTTGTTTTGCAAGTCTGTTCAAAACGTGACAGGAACGATGAAAGGTCGTCCACGTTTAAGTTGAGAGTGGGTAATTTAAAGTTGTAGAAATGTTTAGTTTGGCTGGATGATGATCCATTTTGTGCGTTATTATTCTGGTTTGCATCAGCACTTTGTGCTTGTAATCTTGCTGTCTCCAATTTAATACGCGCCAATTCCATTTCTTGTTGTAAAATAATTTCCTCTCGTTTCAATTTATTCTCTTCTTCCTGTTGAGCAATTTCTCTTAATCTATTTTCCTTGGCAATTTGCTTCATCTCACGTTCTGCTTCCTCTTTCTTTAATGCAGCCTTTTGTTCCTCTTCCTCTTTCTTTAATGCAGCCTTTTGTTCCCTTCCTCTTTCCTTAATGCAGCCTTTTTCTCTGCTTCTTTTCTTTCACGTTCCTCCATTTCTGCTTTATGTTTTTCCAGTTCTGCCTCAGCAAACTGACGAAGTTCTTGAGATTTATAACCATATTCCTTACCAATTTTAACGAAATGGTCTATAGTAAGCATTTTGACTTTTATCTGTAAGTAATTATTGATAATTACTGATTAAAATAGTCAATAGTAGCTTCAGAGTAATTATTATACTTACTCAACTTAGGAATATTCAATATAAATAATCACAATAGTACTGAACTCTTATGTCTAAGTTCAACTAATAGACAATATTTTGTAACAATATTGTATCTAAATACGAACTATATCATAAATAGTTATGATATCTGTTAACTATAATGTAATTACATCACACAATTAATCTCAATATCCAATAATGTTGGGTATGATTCCTAGTAATTATATTGTTCAATGTACTAAGTCACTCTCTTAGTACCAGAAAAGTATATTAAATAATATACAATGGGTCTATTACCTCAAAGGTAGACTATAAGATTATTTTATTTGGTCAATATATATATATTATATTATTATGCCCTAGGCATCTCTTATAAATTGTAGTGCTACTTTCTTGGACTATCACTGCATAATTATGCAATGTCCCATATTAACCTTAAATATCAAAAAAAATTAATTAAATTAAATTACAAGTGTATTATTGCATATAATATCATATTATTAATGTAGTATTTAATATATATCATGAGGACAAACAAAACAATGATGCAACTAAAGGGTACAAACAATGTCAAGACGCAAACAAGACATTTTCACAATTAAAAATGAATTTATGAACTAAATAAAACAAGCGGAAGTGTCACAAGCCAAATGAAGGGTCAAGGTCTGACCCGAGGTCAACTTAATATTCAAAGTACACAAAAAAAAATGACTGCAAAAAATGATGACATCACAGGACTCATAACGGACGACCATTTAACAATCATCAAATAAATGATAGTAAGAGGAGACTGGACGAAATAGTTAACGAACATGATACAAAACTGAATAAAAATGTGAACTTAGTACAAATAAAATACGCCAGTTATCTACGGAACGGCACAGCTAACACAAATCGTCAAACGACAGCAGATTTGGACAGGTAGTCCAATGGCAAACCTCAATGGGGCTTCCAAAAGTGCAATCGTTTAACTGCCCTAAGACCGACTGAAATCTAGGTGGTCAGCTGTTCGCGACATTCCCCAGAGATTTCAGTTCCCTCCAACCGGCCCACTAATTAACAACACATTAAAACAACCCAAAAAAAAATACATGAAACACATTCAGAAAAGACATGCCTATGCAGGCAAAAGGCATGGACTCAGTATTACTGTTTGCAATGACGACAGTATTAAAACAACTAGACTTATCTTTTCCGTTGCTTAGATCAGTGCTAGAGGTCGTCAACAGCTAGGCTAATGCCCCTGACTGTCTGCTCCTGTAGTCCATATCGTGTGTTTGCTTCAAATGGCTCATGTTTCCCCTGGTTAGGCTTAGAAAACGACTTTGGTTTCTCCGACAGATCACCTACACGACTTTCAGTGATGTCACGTTGTTAGGCATTAGAATGAGTAAGACGTCATCTTCGACTGGATCATGTGATCTAAACTTGATCATAAATATTATGGTTAACATGTGCGTAAGGAACAGAAGTTTGTTTCTTTTTTCTGTCGTTCCCCGCATTCGGCCGCCACTTTGTTGCTGAGTTATTTGCCGGTTGAAGATCATGCACTGAGTATGGTTACTTTAGTGATCTCTTGTTAATCGTGCTTTGTTTAGTATTACGCGAATTAGGGTGAAGGTGTTCATACAACTCAGTAGCATGGTATGAAGAAGTAGTTCATGTAACTTGAACTCAGCAACATTAATGAAGTAATTAATGCCTTCAGATTGAGTCCGTAATATTTAATCACATGTACACACAGGATGATCATTTCAAACAGGAACAGAACATAAGTCCTTATAAGTCATGCATAAATTAATCAATAACGTAGACTGCTGGTTTACGTGTCAATGTCCGTTTAAGGATACAATGCAGTATTGTCGTCAGAACATCACAGCTATATGCACGCGCAGCTAGACATGGCTACCTGCCGACAGTGAGACTGCGAGTCTGAATATTTCATACGAATTTGACGATTATTCTCCTCCTTCTGAGAATTCTAGTTAAATACTAACCTCCATAAATTTTCCTCTCATATAGAGTTCTAGGACTGACCCTGGTCCATCAAAAATGCACATATAAATGGCTATATCATGCCACTGAATTGGAAGGTTAGAAAAACGCAGCTATTCAGCTTGGCGGTCAAGTAACAAAGGGTAGCGTCTCCTAGTTACCGACTGTGTCCTAAACAACGCTAGACACGTCATAATCGATCGTGTATGGAGCGTTCAATAATTGAAACATCTATCGCAATATATTAAATGTCTTGACCTTTACAATTGCACGTCTGATAACCTTTAGCAGACGGCGTTAATATCATATACCGTAACAGTCATATAAAACTAATGTGGCATGTAAAACTTATGTCATATAAAACTTATATGACATGATAAACTTATGTGACATGTAAAACTTACGTGGTATTGCGGCTGCATATTTCCTGGGTTTGTCTCGGATAAGCCTCTCTTTCAGTGAACGTTTACCAACTCCCTGAGCTCCCACCAACACCAGAGTACAGCGATGCGTCTTCGACCTCTCCACTTCCTCATAGACTTTGATGTCACAACGATCAAACTCTGTTAACAATAACACTTTGTTAGTTTATTTTTCAGTCATACAATGTATCTGGACAATTAAGGGGGCTAATGTTAAACTGGTAGGGAAAGTATTATTTGTAAAACATTTTCTTTCTATTTTTAAATTTACAGCAAAAAAAAATGTTCTGCGTGTTCACTGTGGACATTTTCTCATTGCCTAACTATAGTTCTCATATTTGTCTTCTTCTTTTTTTTTTTTTTTTTAATACTGTGTCTGATGAAGGATATTTCCCTAAACATCCTGTTTGTCTAGTTTATCATCCTTTTGTAAAACTGGCTCTATATTGTTTTCCTTATTTTAAATATTGTTTCCAGTCATAGCTACCTGAAGTAAACAAACCAAGTTCAGCTCATCATGATCAAGTATTTATGATGAAATCAGAATATAAAAATTTAACAATATTTGCCTCCATTCAAAATATTCAGCTGACAAAATCATTAAAATTTGCTTCAGTATATGTCTCATAAGAATGGATTCTAAAAACATGCAATTACTTTTTTAACTGTACAAGAAAGCTGGCCAAATGACAATAATATCTACTAACAACATACAACATAAAAGTCACTCTCCAGTAGATCCAGGACACATAGGTATACCAGGTTATGTATGGTTCAAACAAACAGTCTAGCAAACATGCAGACACTTAAACTAATACTCCAAAACAATTTCTAAGATCTAACAGGAACAGCTCAACCCATGGTAGAAAGGATCTTCTGCACATACCATGTATAAAGAAATGACCCACTAAAACAAAAATTACAACACAAACAAACTATGATGTGTGTTGCAGGTTACAACACAAACAAACTATGATGTGAGTTGCAAGTTACAACACAAACAAACTATGATGTGTGTTGCAAGTTACAACACAAACAAACTATGATGTGCGTTGCAAGTTACAACACAAACAAACTATGATGTGTGTTGCAAGTTACAACACAAACAAACTATGATGTGTGTTGCAAGTTACAACACAAACAAACTATGATGTGTGTTGCAAGGACAATCTGACTAAGAAACAACACAAACTATGATGTGTGTTGGAAGAACAATCTAACTAAGAAACAACACAAACAAACTATGATGTGTGTTGCAAGAACAATCTAACTAAGAACAGAACACATCAGGCTCTACAAGTGTTTATACAAATTGAAAACCTCACATGAGTCTAATTGCTGCAAACTGCACCCATCCATATGAAACAGTACAGCATGTGCTGCTCAAGAGGAGCTTTCATTGCATTGGGAAACATATGGAGAACAAGAGAAATCAAGTCCAACACCAAAATAAGAATCTTCAACTCAAATGTGAAGTCAGTCCTATTGTATGGCTCTGAGACATGGAGAACAACAAAAACAACAACCAAAAAGCTACAGACTTTTATAAACGGGTGCTTGCGTAGAATAGAAGGACTGAAATGGTATGATAAAGTCACATATGTGGAATTGATGACAAGAACCAGACAAGTGCCAGTGGAACAAGAGTTGAGAAGAAGACGCTGGTGATGGATAGGACACACATTGAGGAAACCTGTTGATAGCATTACAAGGCAGACCTTGTTCTAGAATCCACAGGGAAAGAGAGGCAGAGGTAGACCAAAAAACACATGGAGAAGAGAACTGGAAACAGAGGTGAAAATGATGAGGAAAACATGGAAAGAACTTGAGCGGATGTCACAGGACAGGAAGACTTGACATGTGTTTGTTGAAGGCCTATGCTCCTTGGGGAGCTAAAGGGTATTGATTGATGTGCTGCTCACATGCCCAGGACTCACCACAGAAAGAAGAAAGTCATTGCTGAGCTACCCCAACAATCACACTCTATACTGTACTAACCAACATCTACAGAACATATGCAAATTCTTCAATTGGTCTGGCTGAGAAACAGCGATCAGCTCAGCAGCTCTATACAGCAACAACGACTACTGCACAAGGCAGTTACCCATGTGTTAGCAAGACCCAAAAGGGGATCAATGAATAGTAAAACTATACCCTACCAAGCATGGTGTAAAACTGGGGTCAGGGGTTCTACTTTAGAACCACTGAACTCTCTAAGATCTACTGTCATAAAATCATGCATGGTTTCAGGTTTCAGAGTTTTTTAGAATCTGGAATAAGTGCAGCCTTATTGTAACTTTTATCTGATTCTCACCATTCCATTGGCAGAGAGGTGGAAAATTCAAACTAAATTATATTTTTCCAAATGTTAACATCACTTTAAACAAAAGATGGCTTCCTATCTTATGCTGTTCATAAATAAAGTGAGTTTTAGACAGCTACCTTGCGAGTTTTCACTGAGAATGTTGTGAAAGTAATTTTAAACATGGGGACACCAAATTGAACCTGGTATCCTATGCACAAAACAAAATCCAATAGTTTGTGCAAGGTCCTAAAATCCACAACAACAACACTGCACTTTTAGAAAAAAAGGACTAGTTTGCAATTTACCTACATGAAAAAATCATTTAGAGATCTAAAAAATGATCACCTGGGATCTAAGTCCAAGATCGACATGCAACCGACCCCTGTTGTAGAAGATTACTAAGGAGAGTTGGGCATGGAGTCAGCTACCCCACCATGTAAAAAATTTAAGCCACAGATACTTCAGTCAGAAAACCTAGAACTTTCATAAATAGGTACCTGTGCCGAACAAATAGATTAAAATGGTATGATTGGATCACCAATGTAGAACTAATGGAGGACCAGGCAAGTCCAATAGAAAAAGAGGTGAAGATAAGGATATGGAAAGATCTGAAATAGATAGCACAGGAGAGGAAGGCTTTGCATGGTTTGGTTTGGTTTTGAAGGACCATCTTCTGGTTCTGAAAAAAATCTCCATCAATTATGTTCCCTGTACTGGGAGTGAACCCAGTACCTTTAGAATTGGGCAGACGCCATACCTGTTAGCCACTCCGACCCCAGGCTTTTCAAGGTTTGGTTTTTAAGGACCACCTTCATTGCACATGGACAACTCCGTCAGTGCTCTGACCTCCTCCCTTAGATCACACGAGGATCTTAGCACAGTGCGCAAACTCCATAGCACCTGAGAGTATCTAATGTGTTTATATAGGAATCGCACATTCTATAAATATTTTTGTGTTGAGTAGGTTTCCTAATTTCTAAATTTTGCCAGGGCAGTGGCCATATGGCCTACTCTTTATGATTTCCAACTGATGTGGGATTTTTAAAGTGCGCAACTGCCCATGGGACCTCCTATTTTTTCACCCTAATCCAAGGCGGCTAAGCATCTAATCTCACTACCTAAGAGATCAGGGAGGAGTAAGAACCACTGGTTCTGAAAAGAATGTCCATCAATTATATTCCCTGTAATGCGAGCGAACCCAGTACTTTTAGAATTAGAGGCGGACATCAATCTCTTAACCCAGCCATTCTCAACCTTTTTATCCTGGAGGAACACTTGAAAATAATTCTCAGAGAACATAAAATTGTTATATCTACAGCTCATGGTATCTTAGCGTGATCAGTAAGTTATTAATATAATAATCCAATACAAATTGCCAATGCTCCTATGAGTGGACAATGCTTTTTCTGGGCATCTATTTATTTTAGCCAACTTTTAAGCCTACTCTTTTTGTGTGTAAATAAATATTACACACACATAAAGGTATGTTTTCAGACACTCGTGAAGAATAAAGAAGTAGAAAACCAGACAACTGAAAAACAACAGATGTGAGTGGCTTACCGGGGAATCGAACCCAGGACCTTCCATGCGGCACCCCCGCCATTTTGTATGGTGCCCCCTTCCCACAAAGGATATCAACTCTAATGCAAGTCAGTAGTGTAGGTAGAAGAAATTTCAGTTTTCCGTGTTTTAATTTCCTACTTGATTTTTTTAACCTTATTCAAGTAGGCCTAAAAGTCTTATCATACATTTCTACTCTACAATCAATAAACTATGATATGTGCAAGAGTGAACATGAACTTAATGTGCACTGCCATACAGGGCTGCTTGGTCACTGCTGACTACTGCGAGCGCTAACATCGCCTGGCGCGCATCATTTTTAAAAAAAACCTTCTGCAGAACCCCCTGTTCAGAAACCCTGTCTTAGCCGCTCTGATGTATTAGGAATTAAAACAAGCTTCCAACAAATGGAAAAATAAACATATTGAGACTGTGTTTATATGCATGCTGGTGTTTATTTATATATGTTGTAATACACTGAGGTGAATCACATGTTCACACCAGGATGTGCTGGTGTGAACATGTGACACTGTGATAGTTGTCTTCTTCCACCTTTCAACTCTCTAAGGAGCATAGGCCTTCAACAAACTTATGCCAAGTCTTCCTGTCCCGTGCCATCAGATCAAAGTCTTTCCATGTTTTCTTCATGCCTTGTCTCCAATTCTCTTCTC
Source organism: Oreohelix idahoensis (assembly GCA_024509875.1). Taxonomy (NCBI): domain Eukaryota; kingdom Metazoa; phylum Mollusca; class Gastropoda; order Stylommatophora; family Oreohelicidae; genus Oreohelix; species Oreohelix idahoensis. The sequence continues at coordinate 17,475 of JAMPIV010007560.1, forward strand.
CATGTGTTCTTTGGTCTTCCTCTACCTATCTTACCCTGGGGATTCCAGAACAGGGATTGTCTGATAATGCAATCAACAGGTTTTCTTAATGTGTCTCCTATCCATCTCTAGCACCTTCTTCTCATCTCTTGTTCCACTGGCGCTTGTCTAGTTCTTGTCATTAGTTCCACATTAGTGATCTTGTCATAATACTCGTACATCTTACTTACTTACTTACTTAGTCGTTCCCCTTCTACCGTGAGGTGTAGAGGTTTGGAAGAGAGAGCGCCAGACCATTCTATCAGCTGTCTTCTTCCTGGCCTGGTTCCATTCTAGTCCTCGGTCCTTCAAAGATTGTCTAATGTTGTCCTCCCAGCGAACTCTGGGTCGTCCTGGAGGTCTGGATCCCTGGCTCTTTGTTTCCCATGCTTGTCGTGGTAGCCGATCTTCTCCCATTCTGCAGACATGGCCAAACCATCTTAGTTGGGACTGTTCTATTTGGGTCTGCAGCGGATGGGATTTCAGGCCTTGACGTATCGTCTGGTTGCGGACCATGTCTCTTCTTGTTACTTCAACCACTTTCCTCAGATACCTCATTTCTGAGGTTTGGATCTGGCTTTTGTGGGTTGTAGTCATTGCCCACGACTCGCATCCATATGTCAAAACTGGGACATAGGTGGAGCGGTATACAGCCATCTTCGTTTTCTTACCAACCTCTTTCTTGCTGAGGAATCCACGATTTATGGCCTGAAAAAGTCTCCCAGCCGCTGCTTTTCGAGTGGCCAACTCTTCTTTGATGCCTCCCTTTCGGTCTATAATAGCTCCGAGATATTTAAAGTGGTCGACCTGCTCCAGGACCTGTTCTCCCAACTTAATCTGATGTTTTCTTTCTTCTCGTGATATCACCATGGATTTTGTTTTAGAGCTGCTTATGACCATCCCTCTCTTCTCCAGCTCTTCCTTCCAGACTTGCAGGTTGGATTGGAGATGTGCCTCTGATTTAGCAATCAGGGCAACATCATCAGCAAATGCCAGCTCCGAAATATAGACCTGTCTCATCTTCCAGTACCCCACTGAATACTTTCTTGTTCTCTCCTTACATGCCTTGATGACATCGTCCATGAGGAGTATGAAAAGATAAGGTGACAGGATATCACCTTGTCTTACACCAGTGGTGGTCCTGAACTCTGCTGACTTATGGTTTGCTGTCCTCACATAATTTCTGCAAGACTTGTAGAAGCTCTGTATAGCATGAATCAGAGGTGCTGGAATATTCTTCCTTGCCAAACAGTCCCAAAGTTTGCTCCAGGGGACTCTGTCAAACGCCTTTTCCAGATCTATGAAACAAAGATGGATCTCACTCTTATACTCAAGGGCCTTTTCACTCAGCTGTCTGAGTGTGAAGATTAGGTCTTGAGTACTTCGGTTTGCTCGGAATCCGCACTGGACCTCATCCAATTGTGGCTCAGCTAGGCGTCGGAGTCTCTGCTCTAGGATTCTAGAGTAGATTTTACCAGGGACACTGAGAAGGGATATGCCTCTATGATTTCCACATTGTCGATTGTCACCCTTTTTGAAAATTGGTGTTATGATGGCAATCTCCCAATCCTTTGGTATGGTCTTGTTGCACCATGCTGCCTGTAGGACCTTTAAGAGTAACAGGTCGCCTGATGCTCCCATGTACTTAACCATTTCTGGTGTTATACCATCATGCCCTGCTGCTTTGCCCATCTTGATTTTCTCTAGTGCTGCCCTCAGTTCTTCCATCTTTATGTCATCTTCACCATCATTGGTTTTCTCTTCTGTGCTAGTGGTTATCATTTCTGTTGCTTCACCATGCTCACCATCCAGGAGTTCTGAGAAATATTCTTTCCATCTTTCCATTACTTCCTTCGGGGCAGTAAGCAATTTGCCTTGCTTGTCCTTTATAAATTTGAGAGGGCATTGTTTTTCCTTCCTCATGTTCTTTAGGGTCTTATAGAACAATTTCTGGTTTTCTTGTGCATCTTTTTCTAGCTTTTCTCCAAATTCTTCCCAGGACTTCTGTTTTGCTGCTAGCACTTTGTTCTTTGCTTCTGTTCTGAGTATCACATATTCTCTATATTTTTCCATTTGTCCTGTTGTGTTTTTAGCTCCTAAGTATTGTTTCCATGCCATTTTCTTCTCTCTTATTTTCTCTTTGACTTCCTCTGTCCACCAAGGTGTCCTCTTTCTCTGGTTCCCAAGTCGGACTTCACCGCATGCTTCTGCAGCAGCTGTCTTTATGATATCCTTGAATTTATTCCAGAGGGTTTCCAAGTCATCAGGTCGTTCTTCTGTGTTGCTCACTGCTGTAGCAATAAGCCCCTGATATCTGGTCTTAATTTCTGGCTCTCTCAGCTTGTAGGTCCTAATGCTCATTTCTCCTGCTCGTTTACTTGGTTTCTTGCGTGATGTTGGGCAGTTCCTAGGCTGAGCAACTCTTTCAGTTGTTCGTTTGATTGTTAGCAGGTAGTGATCACTTCCAATCTCTGGCCCCCTCCAGACTCTTGCATCTCGGACATATCTGAATGAGCTTCTCCGAACAATGGCATAGTCGATCACTGACTTCTCATTCTTGGTTGGTTCACATCTAGTGTATGCATGTATGCACTTATGGGGGAACTTTGTGTTTGTAATGATCAGATTCTGCTCACTGCAGAATCTAAGGAGTCGCTTTCCATTGTCATTGAGAGTATCTTCTCCATATCTTCCGATAACGCCACCCCATCTAGCATGGTCATTTCCAACTCTGGCATTAAAATCTCCGAGCATGATAACTTCATCTAGGCAGTCATCCACTGTCCTTTGAAGCAGCTCGAAGAATTCCTCCTTGACCTCTGCTCTCTCATCCTCATTTGGCCCATACACTATGACCAGGTTGACTATGGTTTCTCCTTCTTTTAGTTTTACAACCATTATGCGCTCCGAGACAAAGTTCCATCCCTTGATACTATCTTTTTGATTTTGGGCCACAATGCAACCCACGCCCCCTTTAGCTCTTTCAGATATGGGTACACCACTGTAGAGCAACGTGTTGCCATCGAGATCCATGACTCCTTGTCCTTTTTTCTTCGTTTCTGTTATAGCCAGGATTTCTAGTTTTGCTTTCCTCATCTCTTCCACCAGCTCCTCTTCCTTCCCATTTATACTTCTTGTGTTCCAAGTTCCATAAGTCGTAGTCCGTAGTCCGTTCCAGTTCGTCGCCTTTAGAATCAGTCCGGTTTTCTCTCTTGTATTTCTCGTAATCATAGTTTAAGACAAACAGGTGATTGGCCTGTTGTGCCTTTGCATGGTGGAGGGGCTGCCTCCTTACGGCCTCCATGCAGGCCGCCCTCCTCCTTTTTCATCCGGGCTTGGGACCGGCATGGGCGGAGTTCTCGTACATCTTCAATCCTTCTATTCTACACAAGCATCCATTTATGAAAGCCTGAAGCTTTTTGGTTGTTGTTTTTGATGTTCTCCATGTTTCAGAGCCATAACAATAGGACTGACTTGACATTTTAATTAAAGATTCTGATTTATGTATTGGATCTGATTTCTTTTGATCTCCACATATTTTTCAAAGCAATGAAAGCTCCACTAGCCTTCTGTATTCTTGTTTTGATATCATTGTCTGTTCCTTCAACTGTGTTTGCTGTGATATTACTGGAATCTTCTTCTTTTCTTCTTCCTCGTTCGTCCTGAAAAGGACGTTGGTTGCGTTGTGTCCATTTACAGCAAATCTGCGATATTTGTGCCTTTTGGCCGACACATCCAACTTCAAAACAGCATTGTTGGGACCAGGTTTGACTTCCTTCTTTGATCCCTACTCTCTCGGCCAGACTGCAGTGATGCAGCCTGTTTCCAGGACCACCACTTGGAGGTGGAGTAGAGTCTTGGTCAGCTCTGGTTCAAGCTAATGGAATGAAATGGGATATACTAGATTAAGGATACATGGAGGTCAGGGACTTACCTGTTGTCTCAGCTGAATTGTATCCTATTTTCTTCTTTCTTTTTGTCTTTAACCCACACACTGTTGAAGAAAGAACATTACCCATGACAACATAGATTAAAACCAACAGTTCTCACTTTCATCTGTCATATTCAACATCTGTACCAAGATTAAACAGTGTTACTATACATTCTAGGTATGTAAATGTGTGTCTGTTCCAGCTTCTGGTTCCTTATTGTTATGGGCTCGGGACTGCCCACATTTAGTGTCATGACCTCTGGTCTTCTTTAGACTGATGTTCAGACTATACTTATTCAGTCTGTTTTTTCTTGGTTACACCTGGCTATGTTAGTTCGTTTTTAATTATGGATATATCTTCATCAACAACATCTATTCTGGATTATCTTCTTCAATTTTGCCAAGAGGCATCATTTGTTTTAATTTTCTCTTCAAGAGTCTTCATCTAAGTTCTCTTTGTCCTTCTACTCCTCTCATTTCCATACCTGTTAACCTCCTGAGATGAAAACCTGTAAGCCAGACCAGTAAAAACCTTACAAACACACCAAAAAACTGGACGCAATAAATATATTAATAAATTAAACGCAATGCGGTTTTAAAATGACAAATGACATATATGAATTAATTAACATTTGAAATAGTACACTATAAAACATACTAATTGTCTCGTGTTCTCTTTATGTGTATTGGAAATGATGTGAGTGATCATAATTTTTTTTCGAGAAAATCTGTACTATGACCTTGTATTATACACACAGCTAAAAGTGCCAATTTCCCATACATTGTACGGGAATCCTGTACAGGTTGACAGGTATGCACCCCCACTGGTTCCAGCCAAGGACATGCCTGGCTATGTTGTTACTTGTGGACATTCCTATTCATCATCCATATCTTTGTCTGTTATATTTCTAGATACCTAATTTGAAGGATGTGAAGGAGACATCTGTTAATGATGAAAACCGTACATGACATATTTAATGCCATGCAATACTTCCGAACAACAGAGTAGGACATATGTGACACCTGTGTTGAACAGTTTAATTTGTTAATTTTTTTTTTCCACGGCATGCATAAAATTATTACAGACATGTATACGTATGCAATAATGATAGCTACATTATCGCCATCTCCATTTTCGCTTCTTACGGAGCATGGACCCACCACTGCAGATTTCTCCATTCAGAAAGCTTATGTCAATGCATATGCTCTTGCAGCAAAAGTTTCTATAGCAAGTTGTTTTATGTGATGAAGTTGCCAGTACCATTCACAACTTCAAATATGTATTAATAAGCAGTCATCTTGCTCACACACTGCAAGCGACACCCGTGGGCTCTATCATTTTTATTAATTATTTACGTATTTTATGTAGTTCTTAGGCATGCAATTCACTCATAACTGTAGAAAGAACAAAGAACAGGTGCTGAGAACTGAGAGACATAAAGAACGGCATTATATACAGGCATACCTCGCTTTATTGCACTTCGCTTTATTGCGCTTTGCAGATATTACACATTTTTTCAAATTATTCATGTATATTTATTAGAACATGCCTTCTTCTTCCGATAGATTTTGGCTCTCCACAGTAAAAAGATTACGAGTCGCTGAAGGCTCAGATGATGAAGATTAGCATTTTATTTTAACAATAAAGTATTTAATTTTACAGTATACTGTTCTTTTTAGACATAACGCTATTGTGCACTTAATAGACATAGTGTAAACATGATTTTATGCTTTTATATGCACTGGGAAGCCAAAAAAATGGGTGTGACCTGCTTTATTGCGATATTCGCTTTATTGCAGTGGTCTGGAACCGAACCGGCAATATCTCCAAGGTATGCCTGTAGTAAAACAGTGTATAACAAGAATAAAATTTAATATATAAGGATTGGTGAGGGTATGGTGGGAAAGTGAGGGTCTGGTGAGGTTCTCGTAACGCATATTGATGATGACAGATAGTAAACTGGGTGTCATCCCAGACACCCCAGCTTTCCCACCCTCCTCCCCCTTGTTAACAACATGACAGGTGTGACAGACATCCATTTTGGGACAGGGGAGGACACACAAACACACACATTCACACAATGTGATACTATTTGATTTACTCTATCTGGACTAATTGGAGTGATGAAATTATGTAATATTCAGATATCTGAAATTAAAATTATTATCATCTTGAATTAGTGACACTAAATATCCTAATTATAACCCATCAGAGGTTGAATAGGGTATTTTTTTCCTTCATTTAAAAAAAAACAACAACGAAAAAAAAAACTTAGTTCCCACTTTCTTCCCTTTTTGTTTTCCGCTGTTTTGACCCTGATGAAGGCCTTGTGCCCATAACATAGGCAATTTGTTTGTGTCCTTTCTCCTAGAAAAACATATTGCTAATTATTGTTATCCCATCATTAGGATAGGCAACATTGTACTATATGTTATGGTTATTTGTACGGATACTCACATAAACTGGTTTTAGTTTTGGTCAGCTCTGGCTGCACGTAAGCACTTCTCTTTTCTTGTAAAGTTCTGGAAGGAATGAGACCCACTGGAGCATCGGGGATTTCCGCCAATTTTGCCTGACGATGCAGAATTTTTTTTTTTATGAATAAATCTTGAGAACTTTACCGAATAATAATAATACTAATCATCATCATCCATCCATCCATCCATCTATCGTCATCATCCATCATCACCATCATTATCCATCATTCATCAATCATTGTCATCATAATCATTGTGATGATTTTACCACGATACAACGTTAAAATATCTCCAAAATTAACGATGAAAAGTAGGGATACAAATAATGCGTAAGATACTAGGAGACATGCTCGCCCATGCCAGCCCTTCCCACCGCCATTTAAAACTAACGAGTTAGACGTGCAGACGAAACGTTTACCCTTTGTAGACGGGAGAGAACGGAGGACACCAAAAGGAAAAATATGACTGAACACGTGTTTGAAGATCGCAAGGCTAAAAGACGCAATTGGTAGTAAAAGAAAAAATTCACGTCACAAGTTGACAGAGGGTAAGGAAATGGACAAAAAATGACTTTAGCTCGTGTCAGAAACAGTCATTTCTTGGACTTTTACGATACTTGATTGTTATTTGAATGCCGCGGCAAAACACATGAGAGAAGGTTCTCGAACAAATTTCAAAAACTAAACTTGGAAAAAAATATGTTTTTTCTTAATAATAGAGTTATGAAAATAAAACCTAGCTAGTTTGATAGCCCATCTTGAGCAGAGAAATAATATGCTTTCAATTATACAGACGGATAGATAATAAGAAAGATATTGACAAAAGACTGTATTGTTCATATCAGACGAGCGACTGCACTGTTAACCCATGTCACTAAAAGTTTCGAAAAATCTTGGCCTTGAGCATGCAAACGTAAAAATCGAGCTGTAATTAAAGAGAGGGGAAGTGGTGGAGAATTGTAGCTAAAAATAACTTAGGAGGCAGATTCGTGTAGGAAATACATGTAAAACCAAGTGTGTTTTTATGAAAAAACAAGTAGAGACAGACGGACTAACAGACTGAAATACATACTTGACTGAGATTTGACTGAAGTGACTTTTTGGTTGGAATTTGAAAGTTAGGGGGGAAGTCGGCGATTGGCCAACGCATTTTATAGTAGCGGGACAGAGAGGTGAAATTTTGCCATTTTACATAAGTCTGTTCAGAGACGCAGTTTAAATTAACAGTGGTGTTGATTCCTGAAGAATACAAATATATAGTGGGACGCCATCATACAGCCAGCAGCTCAGCTGAGTTTTGCTAGCAAATTTAACTGTGTTCTCAATTCTGAATTCTGGTAAGAATGAACAGTATTTATTTGGTATATTTTAATAATTCGAGTGATTGATACTGCCATATCATAAAAATGATTACGACAAGTAAGTGTTCGCTCTAGATCCCCAGCCCAAGTTCAGGGTCTAGAGGCATACATACAAAGAAAATATATAGGCACGCCTAAATAAAACTATGAAAAAGATCTGGTGTTGAGATCAGTGGAACATATCACCTATCTTATTCAATAGCAGGAAGCTATTGAACATATCTCAGATGCAATGTAGTCTTGGGGAACTAGTACTATGTGAAACCAACTAGGTAAGATGTGCTGTGTGGTCAGAGAGATCTGACCCATTCTGTGTGGTGTTGTGGTGTCGTGTTGTGTGCAGAAGTGGCTCAGAAGATAGAGTTCTGACACATGACCCAATACTTTTGTTTCAGAATTGTGAGTTTCTGTTTGGCACCAAAGCGGTGTCAAATGCTGTAGTAATATATACAAGTGTGGACCAGTGTAGTCTACCATTGTGTCAGAGCAGCCGTATATTGCCCCCAGCACGGAGAGGTGGGGCCACCAGATTCCAGCACCAGAACTACGCAGTCAAGATACGTGAGCGTCTGGCCTGCTGGACATTCACCAACTAAATTACTAACTAACTCACCAACTATATTACCATCAACTAGAACATACCATTTTGGGAAATAAAACTTGTATTCCTCCCATCAGTAAATGGACAATGTTTTGGTAGTCACAGAGTGGGTGTGATGACACCACCCCAACAGCATATCTAGTAATAAGTTCTCCTGGGACTATCTTAATATAATTATTATTAACCAGTCATTTGAAATAATTAGGTACACATTTTCCATTTTATTATGTCATATGATTATGCATTCCATTTATAACTCCATAATATTTCTTATGTTCTGACCAACTAACAATTGGTTCAGAACAAATAAATTTATCAAAAGATTTAAATTTTAAAAACTAAAACAGCCTGAGTTAGTTCAGTGTGTTATAAAGTTTATTAATATTATTAGACTTCTTAAATATCTGTGGGTGTGTGTGTGTGTGTGTAATCTACCACAACACATTACATATCAGTACCCTAGACTTTTAACGTAGCTACCATCATTAGTAAAAAAAAGATATGTGTGAGGTCGTAAGTGGTAGTAAGAAGGGCCTTCTGTAATTCACATCTACATTTATCTCAGGAGCCTTCACAGCTGACCTCATACATCACACTAGGTAACATCAACCATACAATACCATCAAAATCCACTACAATCATTCATCATCAATCATTCATCATCAATCATCATTCATTATCAATCATCATCAATCATCAACATTATCATCAATCATCATCATCGTCATCATCAGCAACGTCAATCATCATCATCGTCAATCATCATTATCACCATCACCATCAATCATCACCATCACCATCATCAATCATCATCAATCATCATCATCACCATCATCATCCCCATCACCCTTCATCTCCCCAAGAAGTATAGGCCTCCAATAAAACTTTTGCTTCCTGTCCTGTGCCATCAGCTCAAAGTCTTTCCATGTCTTCTTGATCCCCTTCATGTCTGTCTCCAGTTCTCTTCTCCATGTGTTCCTTGGTCTCCCTCAACCTCTCTTACCCCTGGGGATTCAACAACAAGGACTGCCTGCTAATGCTATCACCAGACGTCTTATAACGTGTGTCCTGTCCATCTCCAGCATCGTCTTCTCATCTTTAACCCAATAGTCACTGACCCTTAAAATACAGCTTGATCAAAAAGTCACAGTGCACCAACCAATACAAACTCAAGGACACGCGCTTGTTGATCCAACAGTTACTTTGTACTTGTTACGTCCCTTGTGTCCCATTGCTTGGAGAAAAAAACCTCTTCTAACATCTTCCTTCTTATTTCTTCCCCTTAGAAACTTTCTGAGGCAGAATGATTGTTTCAGTGAGATAAGTGAGACAGCAAGGGGCAGTCTTGGTAACTGCACACTGACTTTTCAATCAGCCGTTACATTTAATTTTGGCTATGACGTAATCAGACCAGTTTACAAAATATTTAGAGTTTTGCTCATTAAGGAACATGATGCCATCTCTGCAGTTAGCTACCATGCAGGAAAAAGTAAAGGATCCCGTTACACGCCCATTGTGGCATATTGGGAATAATGCCAGTGTCTTCTCATGTCTAGTTCCTGTCTGGGTCTTGTTATCAGTGTCACATTGGTCATCTTGTTACTGGATTTCAATCCTTCTATTCTACAGATGCTTATGTAGAATAGAATTAAACCCTTCAAATATCAGGAAACAATTGTTTGTTCATGCCACGAAGCCTTGTCTCAAATTCAGCCACACTTCCAATCCATGCTTGACTACCGAAAAAGTGTTCACATGTCACAAAATCAGGCTCATTCAAAATAAAACACCAGTTCGCAACAACTAAGGATAGACTGCATATACCCACTATCAAAACATTTTTAGATTAACCAATAGTTCACCTATTTCACAAACGGTCAACATGACACAGGCTCGCTATGGATCACAAGATCCTAACAACCAGACTATTCATTCTGCTCCACTCAAAATGTTCTTTCAACATCATTAAATGCTCCAACATTAACAGATCTATGATCAATACTACACTGTGACACTTAACAGATCAGAGATCAGTCAACAGAAGTTTTGATCAAAATCATTAAACATTACAATATATATAGATCAAATGTCATTAAATACAACATCATTTACAGATCAATGATCAATAAAGACCCCTAATGCTTTCAACAATCACTAAACACTCTAACAATGCCATCAACAATCACTAAACACTCTAACAATGCCATCAACAATCACTAAACACTCTAACAATGCCATCAACAATCACTAAACACCCCAACAATGCCATCAACAATCACTAAACACTCCAACAATGCCATCAACAATCACTAAACACTCCAACAATGCCATCAACAATCACTAAACACTCTAACAATGCCATCAACAATCATTAAACACTCTAACAATGCCATCAACAATCATTAAACACTCTAACAATGCCATCAACAATCACTAAACACTCTAACAATGCCATCAACAATCACTAAACACTCTAACAATGCCGTTTCATGTTCCCTGTTGTTTAAAAAAGGTAAAGGCAGTCCCACAGCAGATATTGCCGTAGGGGAATGAAGTGTTAGAGACTTCACCATACTAGGTCCAGCATTGAGATGGGATGATCAGCTACCTTTTCGTTCCCCTAACTCAAAGTAAGGTACCCATTTACAGCTGGGTAGACTGAAGCATGTCAATACCGTGATTTGAACCCAGCACCTTTGCCACAAAAGACCAGCGCTCTAACCACTCTGTCAATCGGACGTTCTACCTGTTGTTTACATCACTAATACCCCACATACCTGCCACCAGTTTTCATCCGTCATGTCTACAACATCTAAGATGTCTCCTTCTCGGAATGGAAGTCCAGCTTTCTTACAAGGAATCAGGCGGTCGGCCACTGGATCATAGTTAAAACATGCCCGCATGTACACCTAAAACGTGGATTAGCAGAAACGGGTTCATTTAAATCGTCTATGATGCTTTAATGTATATGAAATTCATGCTCAAATACATCATCACAAAATACAAACACAATAAACGCATCAAGTATACGAAGAAATAGAAAATTAATTTATTTGGCCATCTCATGAGAATGGGGCATGATAAACTGACACTATGTTCCTACGAATGTAGAAGATACGGTTTCAACATATGGGGTTTGATTTGGTTTTAAAGGACTATCTTCATTGCACATAGACAACTCCATCAGTGCTCCGGTTTCCTCCTTAGATCACACAAGGAGGATCTCAGCACAGTGCACAAACTCCATAGCACCAGCGTGGGTAGGTTTCTAATTTTTAAATTTTACCAGGGCAGCGGCCTCATAGGCCTACTCTTTACTATTTCCCACTGCTGTGGGATTTTTAATGTGCGCAACTTGCACACGGGATCTCCTATTTTTTTGCCGTTTTCCAAGAAGGCTAGGCATCCGATCTCACTACCCAGGAGACCAGGAGGGAGTATGACATCATTAGGACCACTGGTTCTAGAAAAAATTTCCATAAATTATATTCCCTCAATTGGGAATCGAACCTGGCATGGGGAAGACCAAGAAGTAGATGGATAGACAATTTCACAGAAATCCTACAGCACTAACACTACACCCTCACATCAGCCATTGTAACACACTTGGATCAAGAATGCAAACTTAAGTTCCTCGCTATGCTTAATGTCAACAGTGGACTTAATAAAGTATGAACAAGTAAAGCAATAAGAATTCCACTGGAAGAAATACCCATAACAGATGTTGTTGTTGTTGTTTAACTAGGGCTGCTGAGCTTCTCGCTCTTTAGCAGTCAATACCAGGTTGAAGACTCCTTGGTATTATCTACACTGTAGATCTAGGCTTTTCCTGTGGCTTTTCTGCCTTTCCAAAACGTGTTAAGTTGAAGTCATGAGCTCCATTTTCTCTAGCATGGCTTGCATTTAAAGGAGTGTCACATCGGGTCCCAAGATAGGAGTAAGAAGTGCGTGGCATACTGTGCATTCCCTGCCCTCCAAGGGGGCTCTCCAACTATGCAGAGTTAAAACACTGTATTCTGGTTCTGGGCTCTCCCAAGGAATTGTCATGTCCTGAACACAGCCACTTCTCAGCTTCCCCTGCCTATCACTGGGTCCACAGTGAGGTCCTTCTGTACGCAGTCAACCAAGTCAAAGTCAAAGAATTATGCCTGAGGCTCACATGAACTCTCCAAGCTTAGTGTGCAATCTTCTTCTTCTTCTTCGATGACCAACCCAGCCCCAGCGTCCGCCAGCCATGACGGTGCGCACGTCCTCTCGCCCGCCACGAGCAAGCAGATCTTGGCTGGCGATTTAGTGTGCAATGCTGGGTTCTAAACAAGTTTCACCACAGGGGGAATCCCTGGAAGTGTTTGGATGATTTTAAGAGTCATTAGGATGTAATTAGCCTCACATACTGTAGCATTGTGCATAGCTGGTGGTTATATAAGGATGACTCCAGATATGCCTTCATGCATCCATAACAGATGTAGAATCATACATGTATCCTTTCAGGATTAAAGATAAAGCCGGGTTGGGGGGGAAGAGAGAGAGAGAGAGAGGTGATATCAAAATAAGAATACAAAAGAGTACATGGAGATCCAAAGTACTCAAATAACACACACACACAAAATCAGAATCTTCATCTAAAATGTCCAAGTCATTCCTATTGTATGGCTCTGAAACATGGAGAACAACAAAAATAACAACCAAGAGGTTACAGACTTTCATAAGTGGGTGGCTGGCTGTGTAGATTAGGACAGGAAATGGTATGACACGATACCAATGTGGGACTGGTGACAAGAACCAGACAAGTGCTATTGAAACAAGAGATGAGAAGAAGACACTGGCGATGGATAGGACACACATTGAGAAAACCTGTTGATAGCATTACCAGACAGTCTTTGTTCTGGAATCCCCAGAGTAAGAGAGGCAGAGGTAGACCCAACAACACATGTAGAAGAGAGCTGGAGACAGCTGTTGTTCGGAAGTATTGCATGGCTTTAAATACGTCATGTACGGGAATGAGGAAGACATGAAACTGTTGGCTTGTGACAGGAGAAAATGGCAAATGTTTGTTGAAGGCCTATGCTTCTTGGGGAGGTCATGGGTGATGATGATGATGATGATGATGATGATAATGACTACACCACAACATACAACACAAAGTTTTTCTTTGTTTCCGATCCCCAGGGAATCGAGATATTCACTCTTTTATCTCTGTGGCAATTTGGGGGTGTCGTTTTGGGCTTTCTTCCCACCCCAGAGGTCACACCAGACTCACTAAGTGGCGTGTGTGCAATGCCACGAGGACTGTCCTCTACCCTGCAAGGGGGTCATTGTGGAAGAGGACTCTATCATCACCCAAGCCGGTGGCACAACCACCGCCACTACCGCCCTGCTGAAAGATGCCATCTGAACAGACACACGTAGCTCTGCCCCAGCATTTGAACTGGGAGGGCCTGTCGCTGGGAGCACCACGCAGTCTTTTGGGGCAGCGTTCGTTTCAGTGTAAAAACAAAATAAAACAAGTGAAAGAAATTAAACCAGCTCTAAAATGTGCATTTTTTAATGAGAAGTTTCATCATCTGTTATTTACAAATCTGACACAATATGACTTAAGTATGTGTTAAGATCTTAGAATTTGAAATAAACAAAATAAAAGGCAGACAAATGCCCTATAATATTCATGATCATTTTCTTTTTCCATCCCTATGGAGCATAAAGCCACCACTGCAGCTTTACGTACAAGTATCAAAAACAAAAATCTAAACAAAATTACTCAAACTGTGTAAAGAATGGACTTACAGGATCTGAGAACTGCTGATCCAAGGCTGACGGAACAATCTTGAATGTGATAGAATTCTCAGCTTCTCTCAGCACAATCATCATGTCCTCCGGAACAAACACAGCGATACCATTCACCTCCTTCACAATGTCTCCTACCCTCAGCAGACCTGAAACAATTGTTCTCAAATGTCAATGCAAAATCCTGAAATTTATCTTAATGGTACAGTGAAATTAATCATCTTCTTCTCTTCTTCTTGGATCCTTAGCCCCTGACTGACAAAAGAGTCAGTGGCCATCACGCCTAGTGACATCTTGTAGGGCAGTAACAAACCGTCCCCATTTTGCTTGGTCGGTAGCCAGCCTTTGTACCATGCCCCACCTCTGGTTCATGCTTTGCATCTCAGCCTCCACTGTTCTCCACCAGGTTGTCTTTGGTCTGCCTCTCTTTCAAATTTTATTTTTTTTAAATTAATCATGCCAGAAATTTATTGATGATTCGACTGGTTTCTTGCCTGGTTTTGGCTTGGAGAAATACAGGAAAAATATCATGCTACAAGATGTGATGTACTACTGGAATTCTGTCCTTTCAACAGGCCCGAATCTGTTCCTTTATTGGAGCTTTACCAGTTTTCTTCTCTTGGTAACGGTATGTGTTTGCTAGGTGTCTTCTCCTTCTCTTATATACGTTTTTCAGAGTGAGATCACGATGGAGTTTTATCTTATCTGCATTATATTTCTTCTCTATGAATAGAGGTGGTGTTTAGAGTTGGTGTGTAGGGAATTGTTGCAGTATTTTTCTAGAGGAAAGACTATAGAGCCTAGATCAGATTTGCACCAGTTTTAGTCTTTTTTAAATGCAGATAGACGTATTTTTCGGGAATTAAATTATTTGCGGCCATTTTTGCAGTATAGGGCTGGGACTAATTCCCGTTTCTTTGTCTAAATGGGGGATGGGGGTCAGTGACCTTTTACCACGCGCTTGCAGTAACAGGATGAGTCAGAGTTGTTTACAATTTTGATTGGCTGAGATCTAACTGCTTTGAATGGCAGCGCGTTCATTGGGGCTAGAACAGAGCCGCGCAAATGACGTCATGAGGACAGAGTGGGGATCCTGATTATATATACTCACGGAAAGTCATAGTTGGTCTCTCTTGTATAATTGCCAGCCGCGTGCCAGAGTCAAATAGTCGATTTGCCTTTCAGTGGGAAAATTCGAAGTACTTGTGCGTTTATTCACCGGTTAAATCAAATTCTGGAAATTTATTACCAAAACTGAGAACCGTACTTTTTCTTGACCGAAAAATGTTGATTTCACATTGTGATTTGGGAGGCAAGTTAAAAAAAAAAAGCGTGTGTCTCTTGCATTCATAGTTGACACGCTTATGACAGAACCCCCCCCCACCCCCCCCCCCCCCCCCCCCCCCCCCCCCCCCCCCCCCCGTATTTTTTTTTAAAAGTTTATAAACCAATAGAACGGAATTGAATCAGTTCTACAAGTTAACGGTACACCGGAAACAAGGGAAATCGCTGCCGTTGCCTTCTCTACCTCAAGATCAGAGTGAGGTACCCATTTACAGCTGGTTTGACTGATGCGTGACACCTGTTCCCTTCCTCGCTGCCGAAGCGTTCTCTAACTCAGGACCAGAGTCAGGTACCCATTTACAGCCGTTACAGGAATGTTAGAGACTTCACCATACTAGGTCCAGCTTCGAGAGATGGGGGAGACCAGTTTCCTTCCTCGCTGTCTTTTCCTTCCCTAACTCAAAGTTAAGTACCCATTTATAGCTAGGTAGGCCCCATCTCTCGAAAATGACTGCTTCTGTACGCAAACAGTTAAGATCAAAGTAATAAAGAGTCACACTAAGTCACCATGTTATGCTATTTCTCTCACAATTTCGTGACATCAAATGAAAAGGCGCTAAAGATGGCATACATCACAAGATCATTGGTTCAACGCTCGTATTAGAAGATGACCAAAAAATGATGTACATATTATTGGCGCGGGGCCCTAAAAGAAAGGGGCTCGTAGCATATGCTACTTTTGCTACTACGTTAATCCGGCTCTGATTAGGTAAATATTTGACAAGGATCAGTGTATAGTGAGGGAGGGGACCAACTCCCCACCCAGCCCTCCACACCCAGCAGTGAAAAAACAAATAAAGGCTTTCTTGCCAGGGTACAGTTTTATTGGTTTTGGGGGCCCTAAACAGGACCGTGGTCCAGTTTTGTGGGCCCTGTAAAAAAAAACCGTGGTGGGTAAATTTTTGTGGGTTTTGTGGGCCCTGAAATAGGACCGTGGTAGGCGCAGTTTTGTGGGCCCTGAAAAGGACCGTTGAGGGGAACAGATTACCAAAGATCGCTGAAGCTTGGCACATATCAGGACATACACATGTTCGTTCGTAGCTGCATAATTACAGAGGAGGCCAAAATTCTGCAATGTCAAGCAGTTATACTGTCGAACGGTCTGACTGACGAACTTTTTTCCGATGTCGCCACAAAAATTCACACATGTAGGAATCTAACATGTGTCTGTGCCAGGTGCCAGAACGAATAGGTATATCCTGTGTACATATGTGACATCTCTAACGATCTTGGCAAACTGACAAGGACAAACTCATCTGGTGATTGTTAGCACACAGTCGGACGGTGTGTAGAATGCCCCGATTCTGCAAAAACTTCACACAGTTCTCTTTGTTACGTGTAAAATCTGTCACCTCCAGTAAATTCATCTTCCACGTCTCTGGACCGCTATCAAATGACAAATGGCACGATAAGATTTGCAAGAAAAAAAAAAAAATTCTACACTACAAATGGGGGAGAGCTCACAATGTGAAATGTCACGTTTTCAGTCAAGAAAGAGTACGGTGATCGGTTTGGGTAATAAATTTCCAAAATAATTATTACCCGGTGAATTAACGCACAAGTACCAAATTCGAATTTGGTAAGCATAGTTATTAGCATGGTTGGTACTTTTAAATTGATTTTTCTAGTCCTAGGCCGATCAGTTAAGTTTCTTGGGAAGTTAATTTTAAATTAAAATTCTTAACGCCAGAGCCCCCTGGTAAAATCTACTCTAGAATCCTAGAGCAGAGACTCCGACGCCTAGCTGAGCCACAATTGGATGAGGTCCAGTGCGGATTCCGAGCAAACCGAAGTACTCAAGACCTAATCTTTACACTCAGACAGCTGAGTGAAAAGGCCCTTGAGTATAAGAGTGAGATGCATCTTTGTTTCATAGATCTGGAAAAGGCGTTTGACAGGGTCCCCTGGAGCAAACTTTGGGACTGTTTGGCAAGGAAGAATATTCCAGCACCTCTGATTCATGCTATACAGAGCTTCTACAAGTCTTGCAGAAATTATGTGAGGACAGCAAACCATAAGTCGGAAGAGTTCAGGACCACCACTGCTGTAAGACAAGGTGATATCCTATCACCTTACCTCTTCATACTCCTTATGGACGATGTCATCAAGGCATGTAAGGAGAGAACAAGAAAGTATTCAGTGGGGTACTGGAAGATGAGACAGGTCTATATTTCGGAGCTGGCATTTGCTGATGATGTTGCCCTGATTGCTAAATCAGAGGCACATCTCCAATCCAACCTGCAAGTCTGGAAGGAAGAGCTGGAGAAGAGAGGGATGGTCATAAGCAGCTCTAAAACAAAATCCATGGTGATATCACGAGAAGAGAGAAAACATCAGATTAAGCTGGGAGAACAGGTCCTGGAGCAGGTCGACCACTTTAAATACCTCGGAGCTATTATAGACCGAAAGGGAGGCATCAAAGAAGAGTTGGCCACTCGAAAAGCAGCAGCTGGGAGACTTTTTCAGGCCATAAATCGAGGATTCCTCAGCAAGAGAGAGGTTGGTAAGAAAACGAAGATGGCTGTATACCGCTCCACCTATGTCCCAGTCTTGACATACGGATGCGAGTCATGGGCAATGACTACAACCCATAAAAGCCAGATCCAAACCTCAGAAATGAGGTATCTGAGGAAGGTGGTTGAAGTAACAAGAAGAGACATGGTACGCAACCAGACGATACGTCAAGGCCTTAAATCCCACCCCCTGCAGACCCAAGTAGAACAGTCCCAATTAAGATGGTTTGGCCATGTCTGCAGAATGGGAGAAGATCGGCTACCACGACAAGCATGGGAAACAAAGAGCGAAGGATCCAGACCCCGAGGACGACCCAGAGTCCGCTGGGAGGACAACATTAGACAATCTTTGAAGGATCGAGGACTAGAATGGAACCAGGCCAGGAGGAAGACAGCCGATAGGATAGTCTGGCGCTCTCTCTTCCAAACCTCTACACCTCACGGTAGAAGGGGAACGACTAAGTAAGTAAGTAACGCCAGAGCCATCAATACTATCGTAGTGATAAACTGGGAACACTTAAGAAGTCCATATAATTCCTTATTGAAGGTATAGCGGTATTTAAGATGGTTTAAAAGTTGAGATGTTACAGGCGTGTTTTGGATTATTTCAAAGTAGGCTGTAGAGAACCCGCATCTGTGATTTATGGTAATGTACAGAATGGCGGGAGCGGGTGGATTTGTGATTTTATTGAGAGTTTAATGCTGCTAGTTATATATATATATATAATTAGACGGGAGCACGTGGGTGCTATCATTTAATGAATATTTATGCAGGAGCACGTGGGTGCATTAGTTACTGGATATTTATTCGAGACGATGTTCAGAGGGATGAAGAGGAGCGAAGCACGTGGTTGTAACTACAGGGTAATTGTTAACCTGGGTTTATGTATAACTTTTGATGGCATGTAGATGCTAGCGTAAAAGGGTTATACGGGTATTATGCATTGTGGTACTGTGTATTCAGAAGACGGAGATGAAATTTATTTCTGTTAAGGGAATATATTTTATTTCATTTTGATGTGATTAATATTACTGTACGGGAATGTAATGATTTCTAGAGTGAGGTCTAGTTATTTGTGGTAAACATTGCTGCATTAACTTCAGTGTAGGAAGTGGGCCAGAGTATTTTTGCACATGTAGAGCCCAGTGAAATATTGTTGTCGCTCAGAGTTAGTCATGCAGAAAAGAAGATCGGGGTCAACTGATGTTTACTTTGGACTCAGGTAGAGAGACGGGAGTTGAGTGGAGAGCTGTTCTTTTGAGCAAGGTTAATTTGTATGGTGGTGCTAGCGGGAATAGAGCAAGGGAGCTGTATTGATAAAAGGAGGAGGTATTGTACTATGGGAGTTAAGAGTTTAAGACTTGGGACTTGAAGTGTTAAGTCGGCGAGTTATTTGTTGTAACTGGAGTATATTATTGATGTGTGTTGTTCAGCTGTGCATTTTCTATTGTTGTCAACAGCAGGTACCGGCTTTGTGGGAAAGAGAGAGCGGAATTTTGATACCACAAAATTTCCCCCACGGCAAAGTTGTGGCATTCGCAGAAACGCAAAGTTTTGCATTAATTGCCAGAGGTGGAAGAAGAGAAAAAAATACGTTTTCCCAATGCAGGGAAGACATTCTCCAGGTGAAAGGGATTTTGGTGGAAAAATCCGGAGCTCTGATGCTCAATCTTCTTACACACGCAAATCGGCAGGTTGCCAGCGTGGTTGTAATTTATTTCACTTCATCCCGGCCATAATAAAGCCGAAGGCCTGAACCCAGAGGGGAGCGGGCAGGTAAATCCTGAGTGGTAGCAGCAAAACCTGTTACCTATGCCAGTTTTTCCAGAATCCAGTGTTTAAACGTAGTCATCAATTTCTGAATTTGTGGAGATAGAAAGGGTGAAAATACTCTCTACAGAAGTCAGCGCAGATAGGCAGAACTGATACAGTTTTGTTCCAAGTATAGCAGATGACAGTTGCTGAAGTTTAGTCTACAGTTGCTATAGCAGATAGACAGAACTGAGAGCAAGTTTATTTAAGAGCATGGCAGAGGTCAGCTGCTGAAGTTTATAAGAGTTAGTTGTGTAGCAGTCTTCGGGAGATTTCAGGATAGGCTGTGTAGAAACGAAGTCTGTGCAGAGTTGGTGTAGACACTTCGTAGTCATTCCAGCTGACTGTGTACTTAGAGTTAAAATTAGAATTTAGAACAGCTAGTTTGGAGTGGAGGCTCGACATCCGAGACCCCACCAAGTGCAGTGTGGTTTATTCTGTCAAATCTTAACTTCAGGGTTCATAGCAAAATATTCAAGCATTTTCCAGGCTTTTTCCAGGTCCAGCACGTGATTTTCAAGGATGGGAAACTCTAATATTTTCCTCATCTAATTTTCTCAGATATAATTATCACTTTGCTGACCAGCAATCCAGAGCATTACCGTCTCCCATTACCAAGGGTGTTTGCAGATTTCTTTAAAAAGAACATTTTTTTTTTAAAATTCATAAAAGATTGAAAAACAGACATCTTTTCCCAGTTTTTAGCGAATTTGTTCAACGTCAGCGCAATAAAATGTTAGTGACATGGATGTCAATGAATAAAATAAGCTTGATTGACATATTGATTTAATGATTAACGTATATCAACATAAAAGGCTAATAAAATTGTGAATAAAATGCAAAAAAAACTATTTTTCGTGTTTGTCTTTTTTGAATGTATTCTGCGTCTGTGGCATGACAATGAGCGTTTGTAAATGTTTGAGTAGCTACGTACCTCTAGTTAGAGTCTGAGCTGCTTCCTTTATTAACTGGGATTGAAGTTGTAGCTGTAGGCCTCTGCAAGAGTCTTTGTCTGGATCGTTGATAATCCTTGACTGTGTGGTATAACTTGAAGCAGAATATCAGGCATAGAGGTACATTGCAATCTGGGCAGTACATGCAAGTCTGGCTTCTGTTCCCTGCAGCCTTACACACTTTACAGTCTGGTTTGTACCTTGTCCTTTCATATTTATCAATGAAGTGGTGCTCAGTAAGTCGTGTTGTTGTGACCTGTGGTTTTGAAGGTGTCACATTACGTCGAAGAATAGCAGGTTCAATAAGAGTCATACTGATATCCTGATCTTTGCTTTGATCTTTTTTTGTAGAGTTGGCAGTGTTGTAGGTTATGTGCCCATTGACCAGGGCAGTTTCAACTAAGAAATGATATAAAAATAGGATATGTGTGGGTAGGGGTAGCTTGCACCTAGTTGGCTGAAGTAGTCGACACCTCCCATACTTTTGCTGTATTTTTTCTGCAAGCAAAGGCTTCTGAATTGTTCTGCCCTAAAGAATTTGTCTTTCTGCCTTGTTTATATTATCATTGGAGTGAACAGTAGATATAAGATTAAATCTTTTCATATCATGCCAGGTGACTGTCGGCATGCCTTATCTTCTGTAAAGTTCGTTCGCACAAAACACAGGATGATTTGTCTTTTTCAATTTGAGTTGTTTTTTCTTCAATGCTACAGGAAAATGCTTCCTATTTTCAGCTACTGTTCCAAATGCACCAATCTGAATTTCAGGTCTTGAAATAAAGCTGAAGGCTGAATAAAAACTACCACAGAAGAGAATATGTCCCTTGTTGCGTATGAAATTTGAATTAAAACTATGGTGACTTTTCACTGAAAAAAGAGTCCAAATAATCTCAGCTCTGAGAGTTTCTTCCTTGGTCACAAATGATGTCACATCTGTAGGTCTCCTAATAGTGTTAGATGTTTTTGACGTGTCCGAGGGAATAGTGTTAGATAGTTTTGATGTTTCTGAGGGAAAAACTGCTCCTTAGGGTTGTGTTCTTTTCTGTTAAAAAAAAAAAAATAATGGAACACACAAATAACTTATAAGTAGGCCTAAGCTATGTATATTTACCAAGTCAAAGTTCTAAACGCATGAATAATATAGTCAAACAATATTTAACTAGAACAAAAGTTAATATATAGTAATTGGGAGGGTGAAGGTATGATGATATCCTTATAACACTTATGATAAGTGAAAATCTATTAAATATCTAACTGGAAACATCAGGCCTTTACACACACACACCCCCTACCCATCTTTACTATTTTTGTTTGATTTTTTTTGTTGGGGTTTGTTTTGTTTTATCGTTTCTGTTTGTTTCGATTAAAAAAAAATTTTTTTTTTAATTTTAAATAACATAGGTCTATGCACAAAATTAGTAATTTTCATTTATCCTAATTACAGTGATTTGACAGATGTGACGCCACTTTCATGTATCGGCGGTTATTCATGTTATCTGGAATTGAAAACATGTAGGCCTAGGCATATCCTAATTATAACCCTGCAGAGCAGAACGGGATATGTCTTTTCATCATAAATATAATGAAAAAGCATTCAAAATATATTTATTTCCCAAAAACGTGGTGAAATGAACAGTGGGACACGTCTGATAACAGAGTAGGCTATAGCATATTGAATCGCCATCAATTTCTATTCTTGGCCATCTCAAACTGTGTCAAACATATTCTCGTAAGCAGTTGTAAACCAAGAAATTTCATTAAAACACTAACTTTGGCCACGGTTAAAAATAACTGTAAATAGGCCTACATTGTAAATTACGGCCGCAAGTACAGTAGGCCTATCTATAAACCGCACTTAGCCTATGTAAATATGTTTTATAAATGAATTTATTACTTACCTCAGTTGAAATGAACGATTTAATACAACAAGAATGCGTAGAGACAAGTTCTTGGTGTTGTTGTTGTTTTTTTTTTTTTTTAAGTTTTGGCGAGGCACGTTCCGTTCAACCTAGTCGGTTATATTAGGGCGCATATCCAAATATAAAAGGCCCTTAGGTCTGAGGTTATAAATACATTTTTTCCCAGTCTTGGGTTTTTGCTCCGCAGTGAATATATGTAGTTATGTGTCCTTTCGTAGCAGTTAGGGTTAGGTTTAGTATTAGGGTTTGGATTTGGGTTAGCGTTAACCCTAATCCTAACCTTAATACTAAATCTAACCCTAACTGTTACGATACAAGACATAACTACACATATTCACTGCGGAGCAAAAACCCACGAGTAATAGGAAATTACCGCTTTCGAGTAACAACAGACACGCGCGCTAAAAATAAATCTGCTTCACATCGTTAACGCAATTCGCCGAAAACGCAAATCGCCGAAAACACGAACCGCCGAAAACGTCTGGAAATGGATTTTGTGCCCAAAGGGAAGTAAAAATTCTGCGGTAACTGAAGTTTAACGAAAAATACCATCAATAACCGAAAAATGGAAAACTTCCGATTGTTAATATTTTTTCAAGGTCCGATGCGGGAAATTCAAGGCTGTTAGCCATTTTTCCAGGCTTTTCAAGGCCTGGAATTTTTTTTTTCGTTTTCCAGGTTTTTCAAGGTTTTTCAAGGTCGCTACGAACCCTGTAACTTCTTTCCCCATACAGGTTGAAATTGTGGGTGAAGGGTTGGGGTTGATGTTGAATCATTTTAACTGTGCTTGATTTTGTTCCAGGTGTGCACACACGCACTTGATTTTTTTGACATGTATTTTGAGTTTTCTATATGTGTAAATAAAACTTGTACATTATAGCTGGAATCAGTCACCTTATTTACGTACAGTAGCTATCTGTTGTCTGTATCGTTGTGTATGTGAATCTTAATTGAACCTTATCCCTTAGGGTAGTTAGAGGTGGTTGAGGCCATAGCAATTTAGACGTCCAGAGTGGCGAGGAAGAGTCAACTTCGGTTCTCAACCTCGGAGCCAATGGTCTCAACTTTCACATTTGCACTGTCATTTTTCATCTGAATCTATCCTTTCAGTCTTTCTTCTCACTAGTGTCTTGTCACTATATGTAGACAGCCTCTAGTCGTAAAACCATTCCGTGACACAAGACATTATATCAGAAAACAACAGCCACACATCATCATTACCCTTCAAAACTCCAAGGATCAAAGGCCTTCGACAAACATAAGCTAAGTCCTCTTGTCCAATGCATCAGCTTCCAGGTTTTTCCATGTCTTTCCCGTCCATTTCATTTTTTGTCTCCGAATTCCCGTCTCTGTGTATTTTTCAGTCTCCCTCTGCTGCTCTTTCCTGGGAATTCCAGTGCAAAGAATTTCTCATAAGGCTCTATACAAGTATCCTCAATGTGTGTCCTATCAATTGTCAGTGTTGTCTTATCATTTCTTGCTCCAATAGTTCTTTTCTGGTTCTTAAACATTGGTTCCACACTGGTGATTTTGCCATCAGTTCCACACTGGTGATTTTGCCATCAGTTCTACATTGGTGATCTTGTTGTCACTTCCACACTAGTGATCTTGTCATCAGTTCTACATTGGTAATCTTGTCATCAGTTCCACATTGGTGATCTTGTCATCAGTTCCACACTAGTGATCTTGTTATCAGTTCTACAATGGTGATCTTGTCATCACTTCTACATTAGTGATCTTGTCATCACTTCCACACTAGTGATATTGTCATCAGTTCCACACTGGTGATCTTGTCATCAGTTCCACACTGGTGATCTTGTCATCAGTTCCACATTAGTGATCTTGTCATCAGTTCTACAATGGTGATCTTATCATCAGTTCCACATTGGTGATCTTGTTATCAGTTCCACACCAGTGATCTTGTCATCAGTTCCACATAGGTGATCTTGTCATCAGTTCCACACCGGTGATCTTGTCATCAGTTCCACACTGGTAATCTTGTCATCAGTTCCACACTGGTAATCTTGTCATCAGTTCCACACTGGTGATCTTGTCATACCATTTCAATCCTTCTATTCTATCCAAGCACCCATTAATCAAAGTCTGTACCTTCCTGGTTGTTGTTTCTGTTGTTCTCCAAGTTTCAAGCCACACAATAAAACTTGATGTTTGAGTGAAAATTATGATTTCTGATTTAAATTCTAAAATGTCAAACCAAAATTTTGGAATTTATCTTAATGATAAATTCTCAGTAAAAAACATCAGGATAGAAAATTCACAGATGATTCTACTGAGTTCTTGCCCAGTCTTGGTTGGGAGAAATGCAAGAAAACAATATTGTGTTACAAGAAATTATGAGTATCAAGTTGCAGTGCACATACAGTGCTTAATTCTCGATCCAGAGTTACCAGATTCAAAAGATGGTTGTGTTACACTCCAGTCTACCCAATAGTAAATAGAAACCTGTGAGAAAGGGGACTGGTTAGCCCACGTCATTAAGCTAAGACCTAGTATAATGCAGTCTCTAACACTTTACCCTCTTAAGGCAGTATCTACTATGTGTATGTACTTTTACCTTAGCAAGAAATCCTGTTAGAAATCAACAGCCATAAAGTCAGATAACATCATCAAACAATGTCAGTCTTGGTCAAATATGATATTAACATGTTAAAACATCATCAAAGGCAAACACATTTATTGATCCGGCGGTGCTTGGGCTCTCACTCTTCAGCCCAATGCCATGTAGTGATATCTGCATGTTTTCACTAGTTCTTTTGTTTCTCCATTCAAAGTGTTCCACTTATCTGGCCTCGGAGGAAGCAGCATTTTCCTAACGTCATCAAGTATTGGCACTCAATGAGGTGGTGATCAAGTTTTGTAGGGGTAGTTACATAGTTGGCACTCTGGAGAGTGTTGTGGCTGAATTCTGTTCAAGTGACGAGTTGTACATGTTGTGTTCTGAGCAGTAGTCATACTCTCTTGCACATTAATTCCATGAGTGCTGCATGATGAAGCACTTTATCACGGTTTGTGTATACACCCGCGTGGTATGACAAAGTGTTTCGTCATTACTTCTCAAGTGGCATATGACAGGCCACACTGGCAAATACATTTTGGTCTAGCACTCAAAGATTTAATGAGCACAATCTGACACAGATGTCTCAGCCTCAGTATTCTCTTAGACCTGCAGAATTACACTGGGCGGCATTTTATGATATATCAGACACACTAAAACAGCCAGACATCATCAGCTAGTCTTCAGTACTCACCTTGTTTGTCTGCCAAACTGTCTTGTAAAATTCTGGCAATGACTGGCACATTTTCCTCATCAAGGCGGACTGTAATGCCCTAAATGCCAAATGTGATTGGTTAAAACCTTTGACAACTCATAAATATGACAGTATAAATATTACTCAACTCTCACCTCCCAACCTATGCCTTACTTGACCAATAACTATTAATTCAATGCTTACTCAACTCTCAACTCCTAGCTCTCATCTTACTCAACTCCTAGCCTGCATATAACTCAACTCCCAACACCTAGCTCATGTCTTACTCAACTGTCAATTTCTTGCTCATGTCTTACTCAACTCTCACTTCCTACTTTACTCAACCATTATCAACGACTCATACCTTACCCAGCCCTCAACTACTATCTCATGTCTTAGTCTACTTCACTCTACCATTAACTCATACCCATATCTTAGATGTCATGTTTTAAACGCTGTATCTAAGGTGTCATTAATTCACAGTGGCTATAATGATGTCAGAGTGAATATCTAATCAATGACCAAACCAGTTTATTTTTTAAAAATGTATATATATACAGGCATACCTCAGAGATATTGCAGGTTCAGTTCCAGACCACCGCAATAAAGCGAATATTACAATAAAGCAGCTTACACCCATTTTTTGGCTTCCCATGGCATATAAAAGCCTAAAATTATGTTTACACTATGTCTACTAAGTGCGCAATAGCGCTAGGTCTAAAATAAAACACAATGTATTGTAAAATTTAAAATACTTTATTGCTAAAAAAATGATAATCTTCATCATCTGAGCCTTCAGTGAATCGTAATCTTTTTGCTGGTGGAGAGTCTTGCCTCGATGTTGATGGCTGTTGACTGATCGGAGTGCTGGTAGCTGAAAGTTGGGGTGGCTGTGGCAGTTTCCTAAAATAAGACAACAATGAAGTTTGCCGCATTGATTGATGCTTCCTTTCGCAAATGATTTCTCTGTAGTTTGATAGCATTTTACCCACAGTAGAACTTCTATTGAAATTGGGGTCAATCCTCTCAAAGCCTACCGCTACTGTATCAACTAAGCCTATGTAATATTCTAAATCCTGTGTTGTCATTTCAACAATGTTTACGGGATCTTCACCAGGAGTAGATTCCATCTCAAAAAATGACTCAATTTACTTTGACAAGACCCATCAGAGGAATCACTATGGGAGCTATAGCCTTACGAAATGTTTGTCTTAAATAATAATACTTGAAACTCGAAATGACTCCTTGATCC
The DNA here is from genome assembly GCA_024509875.1 of Oreohelix idahoensis. Taxonomy (NCBI): domain Eukaryota; kingdom Metazoa; phylum Mollusca; class Gastropoda; order Stylommatophora; family Oreohelicidae; genus Oreohelix; species Oreohelix idahoensis. Next base: position 44,710 of record JAMPIV010007560.1, read on the forward strand.
ATGGGCTGCAGAATGGATGCTGTGTTAGCAGGCAGGAAAACAACATTAATCTCATTGTACATCTCCATCAGAGCTCTTGGGTGACCAGGTACATTGTCAATGATCATAATATCTTGAAAGGAAACTTTTTTCCAAGCAGTAGGCCTCGACAGTGGGTTTAAAATAGTTGGTAAACCATGTTGTAAACAGATGTGCTGTCATCCAGGCTTTGTTGTTCCATTTATAGAAAACGGGCAGAGTAGACTAAACATAATTCTTAAGGGCCCTAGGATTTTCAGAATGGTAAATGAGCATTGGCTTTAACTTGGAAGTCATCAGCTGCATTAGCTCCTAACAAGAAAGTCAGCCTATCCTTTCTAGCTTTGAAGCCAGGCATTGACTTCTCCTCTCTAGCTATGAAAGTCCTAGATGGCAACTTCTTCCAACATAGGCCTGTTTCATCGACATTGAAAATCTGTTGCCTGGTGTAGCCACCTTCATCAATTATCTTAGCTAGCTGTTCTAGATAGCTTGCTGCAGCTTCTACATCAGCACCAGCTGCTTCGCCTTGCACTTTTATGTTGTGGAGACGGCTTCTTTCCTTAAACCTCATGAACCAACCTGTCACGAAGTGGATTTAGGACTAGAGGTTGCCTACCTAAATAGACTAGACCCTAGTGGAAAGAAAGACTAAGAAGATAGATTTCAGAAGAAAATAACAGTCTACCAAGACTGGGATAAGGTTTAATACTTAACACCACAGACACCACTTACAGACAACATATAGGTTGAAGTAAGTGACTGATCCAGCCGGAAATTTACAATGGATTTTATTTACACCACACAAAAAAATTCATATAACATACTACAAAAATAGAATAAACATGCGTGTTCATACACCTGGAAAGAACATAACAATTAATTTCAAGTGATTAGGTAAGGTAACCCCACAGTCGCCCTCCCCTCAACCTGTAAGGAAGAAAGGTAAGTAATACAACAACATGTGAAGGAGGATCTCGAACACCAGATCCGTCTTTCTCCTAATCAACCTGATATCATGTAAACACGCCCTAACTCCTACTGTCCGTCTGTCTGCAGACGTGTTTCTACACAAATGACGTGCCTACACCGCTGCTCTATCACTATAGGCTAAATATTCTCTGACTATCACAAAGTCCACGACCAGAACCCTTCTATCACCTCCGACACAACTTACAGATGACTTGCTGAGTTCTAATGTTATGTTCAGTGTCTGTCTGACACTCCTAGTTCCTACAGAAAAAAAGCGACTCCTCCACTACTCTCCTTCTCTCCCTCTATTGCAGCTCAGAGGTATTTTTACCCTCTTTCCTCTGACTGCCGTTGTAGCTGCTAACTTGAATTGGCATTCTGGTTTCTCGACTTGGACTCTTCTGCACTACCAAATGACGATTCTGGAAAAATCACAGGCCCCGTTACCCATCTCTTGGGTCTGGGCCGTCGGTGTTATTATGACCGACCAATCACGACACCTCTAGGCCCTGCGCCTAGGTTCAGTGTGTGCTTTATCTGAGCGTGAATAGCTCCGAATTTTATTAAGAACCTCTTGTTCTTGCTGAAGAAGTCTGTGCTTCCAGCTCCTTGCTCTCTTGGGTACAAAACGTTTGCACCAGTGAACCCCCTGTCACTACTCCACTTTCTTTCCTGGCTCTGCCGACTCTTCTTCTCCTGAGAAGACCGGCGAACTTCTAGCCGCTGAAGGACTACTGTAGCCCTAGCTGCCACGCCTGGAAAATATCTGCTGTGGACAAAACAATAACAAATATATATCGCACAACAAATTTCCCATATCCTTAACACTTAACTCCCTTAACTCTCACTCTTCAACACTTAAATCCCAACTCTTCAACCACTTAAGTCTCAAATCTCTAACACTTTAGTTTTCAATCTCGAACACTTAAGTTTTCAAATCTTCCATACAGCTCCCATGCTCTAGTATCGCTTCAGCGATTAGTAAAACATGCCTACCCCCACTTTCCCTCAAATACTGTCTTATCGACACTCTAATCTCCAGACTCAGCTGGCTTAATCTCTTACATGCTGGCGGCTTAGGTTAGCCCGTCACAACATTCTAACCACTGAATGAACCTGTTGCCAGTAAATTCCTGGCCCTACTATTTAACAATGATCGATGTGTTTACCTGGCTACCAAAATACAATAGACTTCACCCGAGACAATAATCTCCCGTCTCCATGAATTCATCAGTATAAACATATGTCTATTAAATAAGGGACTAATTAAAAATCCCAACTAGACCCGTAACTGCTGACTTCAAAATGTAGGTTTTACCCACACAGAGAAAAATACACAATTTCCCATGCTCTAACATTTAAAGCCACTCGTTCTATTACCACAGCGTTACACAAATTAGTCCGCTGGTAATTTACACACACTGGAACAATTAAATACACACCAAAACCCTAGCGTATTATTCGCTAATATTATAACTCAAATATTGAGAAATCTACACCCACGAGTCTGGAATATTATTTACACCCGATTCTGATAACAATGGACATTAAAATCTCTAAAGGAACTGAAATCCTATTCTACAATGCATGCCTCGTTATCTCCCTTCTTCCGTTATCAGATTCACCCCACTAAAAAATAGACACAGCACGTGCTCCTGTACCCCTCTCTCCAAATCCTCGAAAATCACAATGAAATTACGTGCATCGTGTCTCAAAATTATAGTATTTAACATCTACCATCTTTAAGCTTTCATTATCTCATAAAAAGAATGAATGCACTCTGATAATAATTTAGATAAGAGGGAACTCATGGCATGTCCGTTACGAACTAAAATTAATTTAATTCCGCGAGCGTGTTTTACGCTGCACCATTTAAAATCACAAATCCAGGAAAAATTAGATCCCCTGTCTTCTGACAAATAACAGTAATATTCCAATTTATACAAACAGCTACTCTGAGGAAACTATCAAAATTCCCTACTACCTTTTCACAAATTACCTAATTGCGCTGTCAGTTATATTCACTTAAAAGATTTAGCATTGATGGCTCTACTTCTATGAATTAACTTTAAACTCCTAGAACCACTCTGCAAAAATCTCATAAACTATTAAAGCTTAATTAACTTCATATTTACCAGCACGAATTTCTCTCGAAAGAGCAGTCGGCTCTGTGGCAGTTCCTTCCCAAGGCGTAGAAGTTCAAAAAATTCTCCCACTTCTGCCAGGGAATCCCGCTTATTTATTACCCCAGACCACGCTACGCGTGAGTCATAGCTAGGCTTTGTTCTTAAGCGGGTCGATCTATGAACCAACCAACGTGCCATGAATCGCCCACGGTCATTTCTAAATTTAGAACTCCAAGCGGAAAATTTCGTTCCACGCGCTCATTGAGAAAGTACCAGAAATGCTCTGCCATTTTGTTACACTAGAAAATCTCTACATGAACGAATTACTAAATGAAAAACCCGCACTGGTGCCAGTCTAAAAGTTAAAACTACCATCTTTACTAGAAACCGTAATTCTTAATCTACACAGAAAATCCAAACTCGATTATTATACAAAGAGAAATTAAAAAAAAAACGAATAAGATAAAAATCCCACCGTAATCTTTCCCTGAAAAACGTAAATAAATGCAAATTTAAAGACTAGGGGCCTGTTGTAAATGCAATCACATTAACTTCTCACACAACCTCTGCTAGCTTCAAACTTCTCTTCTGCAGCTTCCTCACCTTTCTCAGCCTTCACAGAAATGAAGAGTTAGGGCCTTGGTTTAAAGGAATGTTGTGGCTGGTTTGATCTTCTATCCAGACCACTAAAACTTTCTCCATATCAACAATAAGGCTGTCTCACTTTCTTATCACTCTCGTGTTGACTGGAGTAGCACTTTTAATTTCCTTCAAACTTCTTTGCGTTCATAACATGGATAACTGTTTGGCGCATGAGGCCTAGCTTTCGACCTAACTCAGCGTTCGGCATGCTTTTCTTACTAAGCTTAATCATTTCTAGCTTTTGATTTAACGTGAGAGATGTGCGACTCTTCATTTCACTTGAACACTTAGGGGCCATTGTACGGTTATTAACAGGCCTAATTTCAAAATAATAACAATGAAAATGTTTGAAATACTGCAAGAATTGCCAGAATATGACATGGAGACACGAAGCGTGCAAATGCAGTAAGCAAAATGGCGCCGATAAACTCGCTCAATGCGATGTTCCAGCCAAAATCTATCAGAAGAAGAAGGCACACTCTAATAAACATGAATAATTTGGGGAAAAAAGCGCAATATCTGTGAAGTGCAATAAAGCGAGGTATGCCTGTATATATACATAATACTTTATTTAAGGTCTCATAAATCTAAAGTCGTTATTTAGATGTCAAGTTGTGAATATCTAATTAATGATCTCACAAGCTTATAGCAGATATACAGATGCCAAATCTAAAGTCTTATAAATTTAGAATGAATATACAGAACTGCTGGTGCTTGCGAAGAATAGAAGGACTGAAATGGTGTGACAAAGTCACAAATGTGGAATTGATGACAAGAACCAGGCAAGTGCCAGTGGAACAAGAGTTGAGAAGAAGACGCTGGCGATGGATAGGACACACATTGAGGAGACCTGTTGATAGCATTACAAGGCAGTCCTTGTTCTGGAATCCACAGGGAAAAAGAGGCAGAGGTAGACTAAAAAACACATGGAGAAGAGAACTGGAAACAGAGGTGAAAATGATGAGTAAAACATAGAAAGAACTTGAGCGGATGACACAGGACAGGAAGACTTGGCATGTGTTTGTTGAAGGCCTATGCTCCTTGGGGAGCTAAAGGGTATTGATTAATTGATTGATTGATATAGAACTTCTTCTTCTTGGATCCTTAGCCCTATGACTGACAAAACTGTCAGTGGCCATCACGCCTAGTGGCGTCTTATATGGCAGCAACAAACTGTCCTCATATCCAGAATACATATCATTTTTTTAAAAATGTGGCAAGTCTTGACAATATAAATGGTAAGAGGCTGCTGTAAAAACTAAAAACTAACCAATGGCTGTTTCCCATTTTTTCTGATGGTAACGAAGCGATGTTGTTCTCCCACCGCATCAAATACAGGAGGTGGGGGTGCTGCTAATGCTAGTTCATCAACAAATACTTCATCATAGGCCTTCCTGGTAATATCATCATGCGTATATATCAGAGCCTGGGAGAAAGAAAAAACATAATCATTCGTTGTGAGGATAGATCACAGCTTGCAAGAATGAAGAACGATTTTCATCATCATCATGAATTTAGATCATAGATTACAAGGACGATAAAAGATTATCTTCATCTTTAGAGTAGACTGTAGCTTGTGAGAAAGGTGAAAGATTATCACCATTTTAAATATGGATCACAGCTTGTGAGAAAGGTGAAAGATTATCACCATCATAAATATATAGATCACAGCTTGTGAGAAAGGTGAAAGATTATCATCACCAAGAATATAGATCACAGCATGTGAGAAAGGTGAAAGAGTACCATCATCATGAATATAGATCACAGCTTGAGAGAAAAAAGAAATATTATCATCATTATGTGCATTAGTCACAGCTTGTGTGAGAAAGAACAAAGACTATCATCATCATGTGTACAGATCACAGCTCATGTGAGGGAGAACAAAGACTATCATCATCACGAGGGAGGAAAAAAGTAGGACCACTTGGTCACAAGAATTTTCAAAAATGTTTTATGAACTTCAGGAATTATCGTACTATGAAATTATTTAATGAAAGTTGAAATTGTGATACAAGTGATGACAAATATACCCAACCAGTCATGATAAATTATTGACATAAACATTCATTTATTTACCTTCAGCCCCCCAAGGAGCATAGGCCTTTAACAAACCCATGCCAAGATTTCCTTTCCCAATCCATCAGTTGAAGGTGCTTCCACATCTTCCTCCTCCCTTTCATTTCTCTTTCCCTGGGTTTTTCAATCTCCCTCTATCTCTCTTTCCCTGTGGATTCCAGAACAAGGACTGCCCTGTAATGCTATCAAAAGGTTCCCTCAATGTGCATCATATCCACTGGCAGCGTCATATGACATACTGACATATGCAAGCATATCCATTAATAATAAGGTAATGGCCTTTGCATGTCAACATATTCATCATACAAATAATGGCATTTGCAAATCCAAGCATTCATCATACAAACTACATCTAAATAACCATACATTTACTGCACATTAAGAACAGTAATTAACTACTCTCCCAACCTGGCACGCGGTGGGAGTGCCTAGACAAGCGTGAACTTGCGAAGCCCCTTTTAAATAAATCTTGTATCGACATTCATATAGTTGTGAGCGAGGCTCATAAAAGTGCAAGGCTAGATTGCTTATGCCTAAAACCCTCTCTACTGCCCACTAATACAATCCCACATGTTCAGACCTAGGGAACTGCATAATACTGTCAAATAATATTTAACTGGTAAGGTTCTAGATACACAACTTAATGATGTCAAATAAATAGTAAAATAATAATACTAACCCAAGCACCCTAAGCTTTCAACCCCCGCGGCCCTCCCCCCTTTTTTACACCAAAACAAATATTATGGATGGGCGTGAAAAAAAATGAAAAAAAGGTGATTCGTCTTACGAGGACAAAAGACAAAGAAAATAGCCAACGTTACGGCCACAAGGCCTTCGTCAGGGAAAGGAAAGAAAGTGAAGGCTAGATAGGACACATAAGAACCTAAATAAATATAAAAATTAAACCTAGGTACTTCCCTTAAGACATCGAAGTCCTACCAATTTTGCTTCCCTCGAATGGACGAGCGTGCCCGGAAAAGGAAATGACTGCCACCACCGGATGTACACAATACATACTAAGAAACTAAAAAACGAAACTAAACAATAAACTACCCAAACGTAATATTAGTGGGGACTGGAAATAGAAGAGGACAGAATGGGTTGGAGATGAATAAATATGAAATAAAAAATCAAGACATATTAAAAACAGTGTATTATATTCATACATATAATTAGAAGGTGGCGGAAAAATAGAAAAATAGAATAAGAGTGGAAAGTGTCAAAATAGAACAAGAGAGGAAAGGGTGGCCTCAGACAAAGGTGTGCAGAGTGTTAAGACCAGCTGGTTTTAGACACCCCATGCGGTGGATAAGACGGTTCTCAAGCTGTTCTCGGCTAGCAGTGTCAGAGGAGCAGGATCTGATCGCCGTGACCTGGATGTCGGTGGGACCATGGTGGTCAGGACCATTAAAGTGTATGGCAACTGGTGTGGATTTTTGCTGAGAGATGTCATTCAAGTGCTGGCTGAATCTGTCCCCAAGTCATTTGCCTGTTTGGCCAATATAGGTTTTACAGCAACGTTTACATATGATCGTATAAATGACATATCCTGTCAAAACAAATATTAACACTACCATTTTCAAACAACTAATCAACACCCTTTAGCTCCCCTAAGATCATAGGCCTTCAATTAACACAAGCGAGCCCCCGCTTGTCATGTGCCATCAGAATACGGTCTTTCATGTCTTAGTCATCATTTTCATTCTGTCTCCAGTTCTCTTCTCCATGTATTTTCCCACCTCTGCTTTACAAGGACTGCCTAGTAATGCTATCAACAGGTTTCCTCAATGTGTGACTCAACCATTTTAGGACAAAGAAAGAACACCCACTCACAGTCAGGATATTTTCAGTTACTCTATTTACAATAACTGGACAGGAGGGATGATATAAAAAGCAAATATTAGCAATTAAATATCATCTAATTATAACCAATCAGATGTTCTTCATAAATTTTTTTAACAATCTCCCCACAAAATCCAAGCATTCACTCACCTTCAGATGAGGGTTTTCCAAAATACTTTTGAGCTCTTTAGCATTCTTGTGCGAGGACGCTTGAGCTGACACAATTTCTAGTGTGTCGTGCAAGTTCTCTGCTGCTCTGTCATCCCGGCTGCTTGGAAGCTCCATGGTTAAAATGTCATAGATCTGGCATGAGAGATGTCCAGATATGTCATGTAAGTATTTTCTCTAAATATATATATATATTTAAAAATAAAACAGCACTGAATCAGTTTTACAAATTAACAGTACACAGGAAACATGTGACATTTTGGGTATCACCCTTCATCAGCCACAGTTACAAACAGGCAGAAGAGGGCAAGAAATATAGACGTTAAAGAAAAATACTTTGGACACTGCAAACACATAACAGGATGAGAAGCACAGATCAAAGGGCAACAACAAATATATATATATATATATGAAATATAACAATACTTCTTCTTCTTCCTCTTCATCCTGAAAAGGACGTTGGTTGCGTTGTGTCGCCGTCTACAGCGAAGATGCAATATTTGCGCCTTTGCGGCCCGCCACATCCAACTTCCGCACGGCATTTTTTTGGGACCAGGTTTGCCTTCCCTCTTTGAACCCTACTCTCTCGGCCAGACTGCAGTAATGCAGCTGTTTCCAGGACCACCACTTGGAGGTGGAGTAGGGTCTTCGTCAGCTCTGGTTCGCTGACCCTGACGCAAGCAGTCAAGCTATGAGTCGCTGACTGCATTCGTCTCGTTAGCTGCGTCTTCGGTCCCATATAACAATACAGGTTACATGGGACATTTCGGCTATCACCTTTTGTCAGCACAGTTACAAACAGGCAAAAAAGGGTAAGAAATATAGACATGTTAAAGAAAAATACTATAGACACTGCAAACACGTAACAGGATGAGAAGCACAGATCAAAGGGCAACAACAAATATATATGAAATATAACAATACAGGTTCAGAGAAATAATAAAATACAAAAATACAAAACCAGAAAAAAATTATCAATACAAGAAATTTAACAATCATCAAAAGCCAAAAGGAGAAAATTAAATAATAGAAGCCCTGCTAAGATAATCCACGCTACAAGATCCGGAGAAGCTATTAACGCTATCACTGTCACAAAATGGATTTAAGTTTATAGTGTTTGCCTGAGTGTAGGCAAGACCCTAGTATGAGAAAGTCTGAGAAGATAGAATTTAGATGAAAATGACAGTGACTGTGGACAGATGAGACTATTGGCTCAAGGGTGAGAACCTGGATTGACTCTCCCTTGCCACTTGTGACTAAAACTTGCTATAGCCTCACCCCCCTCTGACTACCTTTAAACACAAGAAGATAAGGATTAATTAAGACCACAGACACCATTATACAGACAACATATAGGTACAGTATAGTATAGAAGCTGATCCAGTGTACAGTATATACATATTTTATTTACACAATAAAACAGTAAAATGTCATCATACAGCAACGAAATAAATATCGTGCACTGTTGCACGGACCTGAAAAGCAAAGAACCAATTAAATAGATAACCACATAAACCTACAATCACATTCATTCTGTCAGTCACCCTGCTGGGGAAAAATATAATGATTAGTGATTCAAACCACACTCTAACTGGTGGGGCATCCACTTTAGTCTCCACTGTCTACTACTATAAGATTGGCTAATGTATCTGTCCTGATGACACAGCTGAAACAAAATTGTCTACACAGCTTCCAACTCATTAGGCGATAAGCGCCGCTAACTAAAACACTGGACTGCTACACTAGTAGACTTTTATAACATCTATTACTCAAAGGCTATCCTCTAAGGATATATCATCAGACCCTACTGGTCCCGGCTATCTCCTCTCCCTCTCTCTCTCTGTTTGCTTCAGTGTCTCTCTGACACTATCGATATCTGCTGAAGTGGCATCTCCGTTACGCCTTCTCTCGTTGACTTAAATCAGAACCAGGAATGATCACCCTGTCTCCCGGTTTCTGACGACTGAAATGATGACTTGATTTTCAAGCACGAGGTACTTGACTAAAATAGAGAAGCTCCTCTTCTGCTGAATAGCTTCTCTGACTTGCCCTGTTAACCCGCTCAAGGTTTTTGAGGACCACAGCCGTTATTTCTGGCTGAAAAAAATTAGACCAATCTCCCGGACACATGCCGTTGTTGGAGTGGTAGATGAAAGATCGGAGCTCTCGGAGTGGACATGCTCGAGGCATGCCAAACTTTGCCGTTGGGTAATTGTATGGTACACACTAACTACACTGTCCTACTGTACAGGTGACCCGCTCTAGACAAAAGAGTAAATGCATTGTCCAATGTACAATTACAGCTTCAACCATAACTTCATCTCTAACATATACCTCCCTTTCACCCACTAGGCACAACGATACATAAAATAATTCTATCCACGTGTCACTTCAATTTCACTCCTTCTACTCTCCTTCACCCTCTATGCACAACGATACATAAAATATTTCTATCCACGTGTCTCTCTATCTCACGCTCCTTCTACTCCTCCCTTCCCTTCAACTTAAATCTTCCAGGTAAGTAAACAAAACTCCCGACACTGTCTGGCCTTAATCTTTTGTTACGTGAATCTAACCTCATGTCAAACATTCAAACTAGGAAAATCTCCTGTCTGAAATTCCTTGGTCTCCTTTTTAACATTACACATGAGGTTTCCCGTCTTAAACCCAAAATTTAAATTACTCCTCTTGCTAGGAATACTTTACTCCTCTAAGCAATACAGCTCACGTATACATTACATCTCTTACTGCATTACCCAATCATGTTAAGGGCGCAATAAAATAACATGAACGCACCATTAGATGACACCACACAATATAGGACATAGTGTAAGTATTAAATAGATACCAAAAATTAATGGTGGTTTACCCAAACACTCTACATACTAAACAGGAACGCCCATGTATGTTAAATAGCTAACCCTCTAAAAAAAGGAACAGTGAATATGATTATAGAAAACTTCTCCCACGCCCATGATACTGCCAAGTTATCCTAGAAAGTAACGTTATGTCACGACTTTAACATTTACAATCATTCTGCAAAGATAGTAATGGAAATGTGCACTCACGTTATAACTTCCCCAAAGAAAAACTTGTACTAAATACAGACTAGGACTCTATTAAAGAACCCACTAATATTACGTGCGCTAATTAAAATATGAACATATCCAATTTAATTCCGCAGTTTTTCTTCCCGCTTGCATCAGAATTTGATGAAATGCCTGGATTCAACGGGTAGTGAGGTCATTGCATCTGACAAGGGTTAATGGTTACCAGGACCGCTCAAGTAAAGTATTACTAAGAAAAATCTCCCACGGACTATCCGGCCTACATCATAGCTAAAACCTTCCTTTTTTAGAACAAAAGGAAATACCTTAAAAAAATTAGTAGTAACGGCTGGGTCCTACGCCAATAATTGTTGAAAGCCAAGACGTGAAATGGGGGTTTATACCCGATACGCGCGCGCATTCCCATTGTGTCATATAGACTAACGGCACTTGTTTGGCATGAGCCAAACAACAGAAAATGTCCACCCCGCCCAATTAAATCCTTACACGCTGTTAAACAAAGAAATTATCGTGATAATTCTTTAACAAAGAAACTGGGACTACGAGATCGCGATAATTTAAACAATCTATAAAAAACCCTCGTGATACAGAGCAATTAACTTGTAAAGAAAAGAAAACTGGTGCAAGTAATAGCCAAAACCTACCGTCACAGAACCCAATAAAAATCACTAAGAAAAAGACCAAAACACATAATAACATTTCGAAAGACAGAAGAAAACTGGGCCTGTGAAAAAGACAGAAATTACAGGTACATCAGCATCACATTACTTCTCCCTCCTTTGAAAGAATTGGCTACCGATCTAATTACTGAAATCACTCTGTATTCACACTGGACCCTTAACACCGTACTACAGAGCTGTCATTCAGCACTTCTTCTTCTTCTTCTTCCTCTTCGTACCAACTCCCATGCTACTGTGGAAGAGTTGCTCTCGCTTCGGACCTGTGCCAGCTAATAGCGGGTATGAAACTTTCTTTGCTATGTCCGTCAAAAGGCGGTCTTGGTCAGCTGTCCTGATCGACTGGCTATGTGGTGGCCTGGCGATGGCGACTACATTTGCCTGCGGCGTCCACGGGTTTTGAGACCAACTGGTAAAATGGCGATGAAGATGCGAAACTGGTCTTGTGCCTTCCCCAGCATAGGGATTTCGCCGATCGCTTGCCTGGGTTTTTCTATTGAAGTGATCTCAATAGCTTCTACCTTTGGGAAAAGATAGGTAATATCTGCCCTGGGCAGTGTTGTTGCGCTCTCGCTTCCCTGACATCTCCCAAATTTGATTGGTGTAATAGGAGCGTTCACTCTCCTGTGGCTAAGTTTGCTGGGAGCCAACAATTTATTGCCCTCTGGTTTGCCTAGAGGATGCCTAGAGACTCCTCCTGTCTCTACCCTCTCTCCAGGGGTTCTCACTGGGTTGCACCTGACCTCAGCGACATTCGCTTCCCCTACTAAGCAGGATGCCTCTAGCTGTACATTTTTGCTTCTCGCCTCTTTGCAAGAGCCGCTTTCTGAAAGCAAGCTAGTAGTGGGTTGGGGCCCATTTCCATTTATAGGCAAACGGTCATGCAGATCACTGTCCTCCTCCGTTTGAGTAAAGTGCTGGTCGTATGGGGCGCCAGGGCTGGTCGGAAACATATGTGCGCTCAGACCGCTATCTTGTGCCCTATGAAGATTGCGCTGGTCATGGACATAAGTCGTACCACTTTCGTCAGTATTTTCCTCACTTGAGGGAGATAATACCATCGGGGGCCTAATTCCTGACAACGAAGAGGGTCTTTCCAAAATCAGAGACGACACCGCTGTTGGGCCAGCAATGATTCTACCACTGTCTTTAGAGGCCTCTAACCTCTCCTTAGCAAGACATGGATGTTGGAGCTTTCGTGGGGCTCCGTGAATTAGGGGCACTCCGTTTTCACTTCTCTGGCCTGCAGTACGCCCCCTTGTTTTAGCAAGGATCGGTGTGGATGGGTTTCCCAAAACTAAAAATGGGCTCCCGAGGATGATGCCATAGGCTGGTTGTGCCATCACAGCTGCCTTGATTGTGCCAGACACAAACTTGCACTTCACCTCAATATTGGCTATGGGCAGACGCTATGAGGTACCTCTTCTCAAAATGCCACCAATATCAACTATTTCCTTTGTCCACTGCCCTGGTTTCACTAAATTATGAGCGACGATACTGGGGTATGTGAGCCCACTGTCAAACAAACAAGTAGTGGCCGTACCATTCACCTCAGCTGGTCCACTATTAGAGAACAACTTCTCTGATTTGACCGGTTCCCACTTATTCCCTTTGGTCACTCTCACAGGCCTTAAACAAGCTGCATGATGAGCGGGTTGTTTGTTTATACACCGGGATGTCCAGTGGGAAGTGGTGCGACAGAACCGACAATACCTATTATTCTCTTCCCTGTTTCTGGCAGGGTCATGAGATGCTGTCCCCTGTTATGTGGCTGGGGGCGCAGTTTATGACCAGAATGGGGCTCCTTGTGAGATGACCCTTGCTGCTGGCGAGCTGGTGAAGTAGCCGACTGCGATGATGAAGCTCCTTTGTCCGGTTCTGGCAGGTCTGGGTGTTTTCTTTTCTGGCCTGTGCTGTCTGGAACCTTTCTGCAAACAGAACAATCTGGTCCAGTTGCTGAGCTCCCTGCTCTGCCAGATTCCTCCTCAAGTCGGGGGAAAGGTTGGCCTTTATTTGTTCGCACAGGATTAATTCTTCTAACCCTTCAAAAGATTTCGCCAGTCCTGACAGTTCCCTCCACCGAGTAAGGTAATTTCTCAACCGTTCTGCAAACTGTGCGAAACTCTCTCCCTTCTCCAGCCTGCTCTCCCTGAACATGTTTTGACATTTACGGGGGGTCCACTGAAACCTTTGCAACAAAGCGTTCCGTAGTGCCTCAAAGTTGTTCTGGTCGTCTATGAGCATCTTGTTGTAGACGTCATACGCACGCCCTTTCAGAGACTGCAATAATTTCAGACACCCCAAACTCTCATCCAACCCGTATGCCTTTGTAATCCGTTGAAATTTTTCCAAGAACACATCAATCTTCTCATTCCCGTTACGGAACGAGTCAAATGGGAAGTTCATGGCCTGTCATCCTGGGGCCTCCGTTTCCTGAGGTGTCTGTCGCCCCTGCTCCGGGGGAATCTCCATTTGCCGAACTGCCCTCCGACGATCTACTTTGCAGCTCTAATGAACACATGGCAAGTTCGTGCTGTCTCTCTGCAGCCTTCTCCCTTTCCTGTGCTTCCAATTTCCAAAGTTCCATCTTGGCCCGTCTCTCCGCTGCCTTTTCCTCCGCTACTGAGGCGGCTGTCCTTTGCCTTTCCTCAACTTTGGCGGTGGCTGCTCTTTCCTCTTTCTGATTATGTCTATCATTTTCCCTGATCATGTAGGCCTTAGTCTCCTCCTTATCCATTACCATATCCTAAGCGGCCTCACGCCAGGCAGCTCATAACTTGGCCATATCCGCCATCTTACCTGTAAACTGCTCTAGGCTCACAACTACAGAGAATGACAAACAGGGAAAAGAGAAGGAACTACCTGTTATCTACTCGGAAATATGCTGTCGCAAAAACCCGAACTTAGACTAGCACCAAGTCTAAATAATAACTGCTACCTGGAAAAAATTTGTTAAGCAGCGACCAAAACCCCGAAATTACCTTCCTGTTAAAGAAAAAATTTCAGTATGCCATCAATTACCTCTAAGTCATATAAAACTAATTATCACTAAAATCTACACTGACTGCAACCTGTGGAAACACTTTCTGTGGAAAAACTTATAACTGGATCAGTTCTAATAGCTCAAAGTCTAGGGGATATTTAAAGAAAAATCTATTCTCAGAAAACTTTCTATAGAACCAATCTAAAAATCTAGACAAGATCCCAGAATTGATCCCAACAAAGATGATCCCGGACGAGCCTTCACTTGTCACGAAGTGGATTTAAGTTTATAGTGTTTGCCTGAGTGTAGGCAAGACCCTAGTATGAGAAAGTCTGAGAAGATAGAATTTAGATGAAAATGACAGTGACTGTGGACAGATGAGACTATTGGCTCAAGGGTGAGAACCTGGATTGACTCTCCCTTGCCACTTGTGACTAAAACTTGCTATAGCCTTACTCCCCCCCCGCCCCCCCCCCTTCAACTTAAATCTTCCAGGTAAGTAAACAAAACTCCAGACAGTAAAACTCCCGACGCTGTCTGACCGTAATCTTTTGTTACGTGAATCTAACCTCGTGTCAAACATTCAAACTAGGAAAATCTCCTGTCCGAAATTCCTTGGTCTCCTTTTTAACATTACACATGAGGTTTCCCGACTTAAACCCAAAATTTAAATTACTCCTCTTGCTAGGAATACTTTACTCCTCTAAGCAATACAGCTCACGTATACATTACATCTCTTACTGCATTACCAAACATTTAAGGCGCAATAAAATAACATACGCACCATTAGATGCCCAATAAAATTACACTAGTAAATATACAAAAATTAATGGTGGTTTACCCAACACTCTACATACTACAGAACGCCCATGTATTAAATAGCTAACCCTCACACAGTGAATATGTCAAAACTTCACACACTCCCATATACTGCCAATTATCCTAGAAAGAATTATGCACAAATCAGAGGCACATCTCCAATCCAACCTGCAAGTCTGGAAGGAAGAGCTGGAGAAGAGAGGGATGGTCATAAGTAGCTCTAAAACAAAATCCATGGTGATATCACGAGAAGAAAGAAGACATCAGATTAAGATAGGAGAACAGGTCCTGGAGCAGGTCGACCACTTTAAATATCTCGGAGCTATTATAGACCGAAAGGGAGGCATCAAAGAAGAGTTGGCCACTTGAAAAGCAGCAGCTAGGAGACTTTTTCAGGCCATAAATCGAGGATTCCTCATCAAGAGAGAGGTTGGTACGAAAACGAAGATGGCTGTATACCGCTCCACCTATGTCCCAGTCTTGACATATGGATGCGAGTCATGGGCAATGACTACAACCCATAAAAGCCAGATCCAAGCCTCAGAAATGAGGTATCTGAGGAAGGTGGTAGAAGTAACAAGAAGAGATATGGTCCGCAGCCAGACGATACATCAAGGCCTAAAAACTCAACCTCTGCAGACCCAAGTATAACAGTCCCAACTGAGATGGTTTTGGCTATGTCTGCAGAATAGAAGAAGATCGGCTACCACGACAAGCATGGGAAACAAAGAGCCAGAGATCCAGACCTCCAGAACGATCCAAAGTCCGCTGGGAGGACAACATTAGACAATCTTTGAAGGACCGAGGACTAGAAATGGAACCAGGCCAGGAAGAAGATAGCGGTAGGAATAGTCCTGGCGCTCGCATCTCTTCCAAACCCTCCTACACCTCACGGTAAGATGAGGGAATGACTAAGTTGTAGTAAGAAATTTGTGGCACACATTTTGACATTGACATCTATGTCTTCATAGATAGTAAATGGATGGCACTCCACGTATAATAACTTCCTTAAGAGAACTTTACTATATCAGACCTACGACTCTATTAACTCTTACGATCCGGCAAGCCCCGTGAAGTGGCCGCGGGTTTAGTACCAATTTTACGGCTCGCCAGTTCAACTGGCGCGCGACGGTAACGATAGCAAAACTAGCGCGTAAAAATGCGGTTTTAGCTCACGTATAGTAAGAGTTAAAGAACCCACTAATATTACGGCTCTAATTAAAATATGAACATACCAATTTATCGCGTTTTCTTCCGCTTGCAGCAGAACAATAAATGCTGGATTCACGGTAGTGACTTTCATCTGACAAAGGGGTCAGTTACCAGGACCGCTCATGTATATATACAAGAAAATCCCCGCGGACTATCGGCCTACATCATAGCTAAAAGCTTCTTTCTAAACCAATGGAAATCCTTACAAAATTAGTAACGGGGTCTATGCCAATAGATTTGAAAGCAAGACGTGACCTGTTTATCCCGATCGCGTGCATTCCTAATTGCGTCATATAGACTAACGGCGCCTGTTTGGCATGAGCCAAACAACGGAAAATTTCCACCCCACCCAATTAAATCCTCACGCGCTGTTAAACAAAGAAATGACCGCGATAATTCTTTATCAAAGAAACTGGGACTACGAGATCGCGATAATTTAACAAAGAAAAACCCTTGTGATCCCAATTAACTTTAAAGAAAAGAAAACTGGTGCGAGTATAACCAAAACCTACCGTCATAGAACCCAATAAAATATCTACAGAAAAAGACCAAACACATAATAATTTCGAAAGAGAAGAAAACTGGGCCTGTTGAAAAGACAGAATTACAGTACAGCATCACAATCACAATGGCGCATTTCTCTAGTTAGGTGAATAATAAAAGCATCAGTGCAAAGTTATCTCCCACTAATTAAGAATTTTCCCCACGTAGTTTATAGGACAAAACACAAATAGTAATACGTCTTACTAAGAGAAAGGACAAGGAAAAACCTATGTTGTGGCCACAAGGCCTTCGTCAGGGACAGACAAACAAAAGACAGAAGGGAAAGAAAGGGATAATTAAGTGGAGAACGTGAAACTACAGAAATAAGAGAATAATACTCCATGATAGTGTCATATTTTGGAGCAAAAATGTCCGCAACTGAACCAGAAAGTCAACAGTACATAAAAAGCATAAATAAAAAAATAATGAAAACAAGGACTGGAAAACAAAGTGATGGAAAAGTAATATTTATTTAAAAAAAAAAAAAAAGATATGGAGAGAGAAGAGGTAGAAAGAGTTTAAGGGGAGGTTTAACCCCCAAAAATGAAGAATTTCATTGAAAATATCAAATTTTAGATACATATTGCACTGGAAAGTACATTCATTTGCCCACATTTCTGTATTTTTATTTTCACTAAAACCCTTGTGGATGATTTTATATAAATTTTTAAAGTATGTCAGGTAAGTGTATTTTTATCTAATTATATATGTAACATATACAAATTGGTATATTTGTGATGCTATATTGCTTCTAATGAATGGATTTTAATTTTCGGTACCGTATTCATTTCCCTGAAGCAAACAGAATTCAAGTTTTTCAAACATAGTTTCATGTGTAAAAATAATTTTGACTGGCTAATTTTATTAACCATGGGGTCCTTTGATGGGTCATCGAAATAATAACGTGGCTGGAGGTATTCCAGTAGAGTGGTAGGGTACCTCCTTATACGCAAATAAAGCTGCAGGTAAGAACGAATCACAGGATTCTGGTTTCTCCTGTGCGAGCTTACATAAATTTGTAAG
Organism: Oreohelix idahoensis; assembly: GCA_024509875.1. Lineage (NCBI taxonomy): Eukaryota > Metazoa > Mollusca > Gastropoda > Stylommatophora > Oreohelicidae > Oreohelix > Oreohelix idahoensis. The sequence continues at coordinate 62,879 of JAMPIV010007560.1, forward strand.
TAGAGTCCCGTTATAACTTTCCACTTGTCCAATCGATTGTGGATGATAAAATGTGCGGACGAGAATATTTTGAAAAATCCTAAAAACTTCCTCCATCAGTTTCCTTCTGAACTGTGAACCATTGTCAGTTAATATCTGATAAGGGTATCCTAATCTTGTGAATATTGAGAGCAAAGCCTCTCCTACATGTACTGAGTCTGCTGAGGGTAGAGCGATCGCTTCCCCCCCCCCCCCCCAATACATGTCTACCAGAGAAAGGATGTATTTTTTCGGAAACTGACGAAAAGCACATACAGTCTGCTGAAATGAAGAATTTAATGAAAAGTAAGCTGCAAAGTATGACACAGAACATGGAATCAATAAAGGAAAATACCAGAGATGATTCCTACATAGCAGGAGGATACTGAGGTGAGTAAATTTTGTGTAAAAGTGTAATTCCTCCCTTTTTTCTTAATTTTCTCAAAACCTCATTTTTCACACAAATGTGGGCACTTTGCCCATGATTTTTCAAAAACTATTAGTGATACAGCAGTAAATTTTGGGCCACATGCTGTACACATAGTGCTCATTAAAATAAACTAAAATAAAGGATATATGTTAACAAACTACAAAACTGTTAAGAAATAGCTAAGATACCCCCCTTAAAAATTTCTACTATTTTTCGATTGGTATGTTAAAATCCAAAAAAACTCAGATATCAAACCAATCAAAATTATTTTAGTATACAATCATTATCATATATTAACAAATGAAACACCCAAATTGCATAACTCAAGTTCTACTCACATTTGAGATATCTTGGGCAACAAAATACCCCAAAAAAGCTAAAATTTGCCTTTTTTTCACTGTTTTTCCACCATAGATTGCAAGTTTTTAGTATATACCTCAATGTTTTGTATTTTTTTCAGTCATTTTGCTTGTATAAATGACCAGATATAGATATTAACTTATAATTCTGTGTTTTTCATTTTGGGGGTTTAACCTCCCCTTAAAAAAAAATTAAAACATATAAATATATATCATATTACGTAGTTTATACAGGTCCTCGAGTAGAGAGAGAAAGAACAGAACTACTGTTACATCGGGCATGTCGTACAAGGTGACCTTAAGGAGGTTGTGCATGGGAGCTTGCAAGCAACCTCATCACATAAAACAAATAACCACAGAAAACACCACTACAAGAGAATGTGAATGGTTGGTGTAAGCTTCCTGCAAGGGGGACCACCAGCTAAAGTGTTTGCTTCCTGCTCCGTAAAGAGAGCAAATAAAATTGATGATGATTAAGAATGAATTTTCAGATGTGAAAAAATGGGTACACAGTATCCTATTGAATTTTAAATAAATGAAATGATTTCCCGGTGAGCAGGGTTGTGGTGTCGGGCAAAATATTTTCTGACTCCGACTCCTGAAATTTTAGAAGTCTGACTGACTACAGTTTTTTTACTTGTCTTCTTCTTCTTCAAGTACCGTGCCTTGTGGCGTAGGAGATCATCTCTCTCCACAGCTTCCTGTTTCCAGTACAATTGATCAATTCTGTTGTTGACCTCTTTCCATGCCACGATGTCAAACTGTCCAGTATTTGTTCTCTTTGTCTTCCCCTATCTCTTTTTCCTTCAATCTTACCTGTTGTTACGATATATTCCAGTTTTCCTGTTCTCATAACATGCTCAAAAAAAGTGGATTGCTTCTGTCAATGACAAAGAATTGTTGCAAAAAATACTCTTCATTTTATAGTATGCTGTTTTTGCCTGAGCTATTCTGTTCTTCACTTCTGAGATGCATCTTCCATCTGTCATTATTGTGCCCAGGTATTTTACTAGTCATATCGTATACAATGTGACCTCCACGCCCTGCCACTTTCATTTCTTGTCTGCTGTCCTCTTTCTTTCTGTCTTACAAGTGCTGATATTTACCTTCATTAATTTATTCATTTTTTTTACTACCACCTGTTAGTGGTAGTCTCAGGTTTCATCCATTATTTATTTATGTGTTCACTCATCTGTAACAAAATGCTATCCAGTGTTGTTCTTCTTCCTTTCTGCATTACTAGGCACACATATTTCTGCCTTTATTTGGCTTATACTTGCTAATAGGAAAGTTATATTATAACAATGGTTTACTGTCATCATCATCACCCGTAAGCACCCCATGGAGCATAGGCCCTCAACAAACTTATGCCAAGTTTTCCTGTCTCGTAACATCATCTCAAGGTCACTCCATGTTTTCTTCATGCCTTTCTCCAGTTCTCTTCTCCATGTGTTCCTTGGTCTCTTTCTACCTCTTTTACCCTAAGAATTCCAGAACAAGGACTGCCTTGTAATGCTATCAACAGGTTTCTTCAATGTATGTCCTATCCATCTACAGCATCCTCTTCTCATCACTTGTTCCATTGTCTGGTTCTTGTCATCAGTTTCACACTAGTGATATTGCCATACCACTTCAATCCTTCTATTCTACACAAGCACCCACTCTGTAGCTTTTTGGTTGTTTATTTACAAAAACAAGGTTTTACTGTAACCACCACAAAATTAACAACAGCAGCACAAATAAAAAGAAAATATGCCCCACCAACACAAATACCCACAACAAGATTAACAGCAACATGCCAATACGACATTAACAGATACAACAACAAAATACTACAACAAATATTATACCACAACATTAACATACCACCACAAAATTAACAATAACAGCATTCACCCTTCCATACCATATTCCTGAATTGTCAGGAACACCCAAAATGACTCTCTGCCAGATTCCTGGTATATCGAGAATGGACAACAGCCATGTAAAAACCTGGGTCCAAACTAATAATAATCAACAAATCACTTTAAATTTAAGCAGTGAGTGTGTGGTATATACGTTCTGCAGCAAAGTGACATTAGCTTTCGTTAATGGTGGCCGTTGTGTTTACAGAAAATCTGACAATTTTTAGCATGAAGCATGCCAATCAGGAACCAAGTACTTTGAGTAGAAAGCCACAGGTCTAGCTGCTTACAGCTGCTCAGATAATAGAAAATATAATATTTTCAGATGACGATGAACAGAAACTCTATGAAATGTATCCAGAAAGTGACTTACAATCCAGTGATCAAGAAAATAGATCTGATAGCAATAACAAGCAGATTTTAGGGATGCTGTGATTTGTGCCATGGAGAGCGCCCTATCAGCTTGTAGTGGATCAATCCACATGCTGGGCTGACTAAGGTGGAATACTGGGGCTAGATTATAAGTAAGCCTATTATTGATAATGTCCTCAAATTGTATGGGTATACGTGCAGTTGTTTTCGTGTAATCGGTGCTTCTATGACAAGTGTTTTTATACATTTTTTGCTCAGGAACTCAGGCATAGGTGGACGTAACAGGGCTGGCAGGTTTAAAACCAGAATAAAGAAAAAAAAACAACATTCATTACCTCTGCCAGAGCTAAATATTCAGGATCTCCCAGGACATCATTAAGTAGGTCAAGCTCATCATGAGATGCCCCAACATCTTCCAATTCTGCTAGAAGCTCCTGCAGGTTTTCCATGGCAACTACAAACATAATATTTCAACTATTAATCACTACAGCTGATAAATAGTATTTCAAACTAACTCATTGCTATATCTGTGTCAAACCTGGTCCATGACCAAAGCATAGTAGAGAAAAATCACACCCTGAGAGATGAAGTGCTTAAGAAAAGTCATTAAGAAGAGACAGAATGAGAAATGATGACATTAGAAAAACTGCAGGAACTGCATCAAGTATACACAGCAGGGTTTCTTAACCTTTTTTTTGTGCTGTGGGCTACTTTGATTATAAGATGAAGGTTGTGAACCCCTTTGATTGTCAGATGACGGCTGTGGACCCCTTTGATTGTCAGATGAAGGCTGTAGATCCCTTTGATTGTCAGATGAAGGTAGTGGACCCCTTTGATTGTCAGATGAAGGTTGTGGACCCCTCTAATTGTCAGATGAAGGTTGTGGACCCCTCTAATTGTCAGATGAAGGTTGTGGACCCCTCTAATTGTCAGATGAAGGTTGTGGACCCCTCTAATTGTCAGATGAAGGTTGTGGACCCCTCTAATTGTCAGATGAAGGTTGTGGACCCCTCTAATTGTCAGATGAAGGTTGTGGACCCCTCTAATTGTCAGATGAAGGCTGTGGACCCCTCTAATTGTCAGATGAAGGTTGTGGACCCCTCTAATTGTCAGATGAAGGTTGTGGACCCCTCTAATTGTTAGATGAAGGCTGTGGACCCCTTTGATTGTCTGACAAAGGCTAAATGGACCCCATCTTGGAAAAAATGTACATAAAAGCATAATGAAAAATTTTGCACTTTAAATTTTAGGTTATGTAAAAGGACCTTTAGAATTCATCAACTGACGCCCCCCGCCCCCCCCCCCCCCAAGGGTCCATTGACCAAAGTTAAGAAACTTAGATATAGAGAAACAGGAAATTCAGTGGTCTGGCCATCTCATAAGAACGGAGCCAGATAAATTGCCACTACCTGCCTATAACAGTAAAAGATCTGGTTTCAGTGCACAGGGAAGACCAAAAGGCAGATGAATAGACGATATCACAGAAATCCTACAACAAAACAGGCTCACCATCGCGACACACTTGGATCAAGAGCAAAAATTTCAGCTTCCCTCAATGCTTTATGGCAACAGTGGAATAAACAAAGAAAGTCAAAAGTAAAGTAAGTAATCGCTATAGCCTTGTAAAGTATCCATAAAAGACAGATTTACCTTTGTAAACTTTGGCAACTATTCTTGACTTAAATTTAGCAGACGGAGTACTATTGGAATCCAAATTGTAAAATGGTAAAGGTTATCCCATACCAGATACTGCTGTAGGGGATGGTGAAGTGTTAGAGACTTTACTATACTAGCTCTAGCTTTCTCTGGTGACGTGGCCAGTTCCCTTCCTCACTGCATTTGCCTTCCCTAACTCAACAGCAGAGATAATGACCCATGTACAGCTGGGTAGACTGTAGGCATAATGCTACCAGGTTTCGATATCAGAACCAGGTAAATTGACTGCAAGCGGCAAGCATTTTATCAGCTTAGCCGACACCTGACAAAAAACTAATGAATACTTTTTACAAATTATAAAAATTATTTTTTTTTATTCTCCGCCAGCAGAAGTCAGAAAAGGTACTTCCAACTTCTCAAATAGAATCAATAGACTATTCCACAGTTAACCAATCATCTATCAGCAAATGCTATGACCTCTGACATCACTCAAATGAAAAAACCATTATTCTAACACAGAAAAATTACCAATAGCTTGGATCTGAGGCTGCTTTTCTGATTTCCTTGAAGGCATTTTCAACAGTGGTCAGCAGACACTGTATGGTCACCTGATACTTTTCTGAAAGATTTTTTTTTTTTTTTAAAAACAGATGCAAGTTGTGAAACTTCCACAGTAAACTGGATTTGATTACTCCCTTTTAGTCAGCATGAACTCTGCTTCAGTAATTCCCCTTTAGGTTATACTGAACCTGAAAGAATGAAAGCAAAAAATGTTAAGAAAGTTTTGGTAATCGTGGATTAAAATTAATTCCCAATAATAATGAGGTATCCTCATTAACATTTGACTTCCCAAAGCAGGATATGCCTTCAACCAATTTATGCCAAGTCTTCCTGCCCCATGTCATCACGACTTTCCATGTCTTGCTCATAATTTTCATTTCTGTCTCCAGCGCTCTTCTCTGTGTGTTTCTGCCTCTTTTACCCTGGATCTACGGTGTCTACGCCATATCCTTGGTATTTCGTGGATGAACAAAGTGACAAATGTTGAGGTCTTGTCATGTGCTGGCCTTCAGAGCATGTATACACTGCTTAGACAGCGCAGACTACGCTGGCTTGGCCATGTCTGCCGCTTTGAAGATGGTCACATCCCGAAAAATATCTTTTATGGACAACTGGCAAATGAACAGCTGGGCAATGGCAGCTGAGGTTCAAAGATGTGTGCAAGAGAGACACAAGGGCATTGGGCATAAATCCAGCAACCTTGGAGGATGAAGGTGCCAATCGCACCAAGTGGCGATGCTCTCTGCGTTGCCACCTCAAATTGGGCAAAAAGCTCTCACGGCAAGCAGAAGAGAGCAGAAAGCGTCAAAAGAAACATGAAGAAAATAAAAGCAGCTGATGGCTGTCACCTCAGGGGTGCATTACCATAGTCAGTTATGACTGAAGGGGACGATTATTTATATTATACCCTGGGAATTCCAGAAGTAGGAATACCTTCCTTTCTAATTGTGTGTTAAAGGGCCCCAAAAGGATGGGGGGCAATAATAAAAGGTATCATAAATACATTTTTCACACAAACACACACAGATATATATATATATATATATATATATATATATATATATATATATATAGATATATATATATATATATATATATATATATATATATATATATATTGGGCGTTGGTGTAGCAAGCACGTGCTTTTTAGGGCTTTTTGCTGCAGATAGATAATGTTAGTCCTTTTCAGAGTTGACTTTTTTTTTTTTGGATGGTAAATGCGCTCTGATATAACCAAATAGGTTGAAAGTAACGTGCCTCGCCAGAAGAAGGCAAAAACCGAACCCCCCCCCCCCCCCCCCCCACCCCACCCCCCCAAAAAAAAAAAGTATCATCACCTCCCATCAGTTCCCCAAGGAGCATAGGCATTCAACACACTTATGCCAGGTCTTCCTGTCAACTGCCATCACCCCTAAATCTTTCTATGTCTTCCTCATCACATTCACTTCTGTCTCCAGTTTTCTTCTATATATGTTTCCTGGTCTACCCCTGCTTCTTTTTCTCTGGTGGATTCCTGAACAAGGAATGCCTTCCTTTCACCTGTGCATTAAAGGGGCACAAAAGAGGAGCAATAATAAATGATTATTATCCCCCCTTCTGCTCCCCAAGGAACAATGGCCGTCACTAAACTTATGCCAAGTCTTCCTGTCCCATGTCATCAGCCTCACGGTCTTTCGATGTCATCCTGGTCAAGTTCATTCTGTCTCCAGATTTCGTCTCCGTCCCTTTTTCAGCTTACCGCTGCTTCTTTTACCCTGGGAATTTCAGAATATTACTAGACCACTAGGTCTTTTCTATTTTGGCATGCACCCTAATATAACCGACAGTCCTTGTGTCAAATGGGACTGTCTTCACCTGTGCATTCCTTTGGCCAAAAAAAGGGGGGGGGGCAAAGAATGGTAACAATGCATCCGACCATGCATGTTATAAGAGACAACTAAGGAGGGTTGGTCATGAGACCTGCTACCACCCCCATCCTGCTAAAAATTTAAGCCACAAAAAAACTTCAGTAAAAACAATATAGACAAATCAACTAAAGTAAATAATTTAATTAAACCATTCAAGACAGAAAAAGGTCTTCTGGTGTGGAGGCTGATGACATAACCCAGAGATAGCCTTATAAAAGATATATTGGACCCAGATTGCATTAAGGTTTCTATAGGCAGCAAGTAAAGGTCAGTTGCGCTAAGATGGAGGGAACTATTGATATAAGCCATATTTATATCCATCACCAGCACACTTCTTTATGGCTGTGAGACATGGACAACCTATGCTAAGCAGGAAACAAGGCTCAATTTCCATCTACAGTGTCTACGCCACATCCTCGGCATTGTGTTGAAGGACATACAGACATTCATTCATCCCTAAGGAGCATAGGCCTTCAATAAATTCATGCCAAGTCCTCCTTTCCTGTGCCATCCTCAAAGTCCTTCCATGTTTTCTGCATCTCTTTCATGTCTGTCTCAAGTTCCCTTCTCTACATGTTTTTTTAAACCTCCCTTCTCTACATGTTTTTTTAATCTCCATTCTCTACATGTTTTTTTAATCTCCCTCTATCTCTCCAATCTGGAGATTCCAAAACAAAGATCGCCTTGTAATGCTATAAAGATGTTCCTCAGCGGATGTCCTATCCAAAGCTAGCTTCGTCATTTGACTTCTTGTTTCATGGCACCTGTAACTTCCAAAACTGATGATCTCGTCGTACCATCTAAATCTTTCTATTCTGTACCCATTTATGAAATAACTAGAGAACTAAAAATTCCTAGCAATAAGAAACTTCTTTAGACTGCCACTAGAAATGGGCTATTTTAGAACAGAAGAACCTTACTGTGCAGAGTGTCTAGAAAGAAAATAATATAGAGAATTTCCTACTAAAATGTAGCAGCCTACTAAAATGTAGCAAGTATGAAATGCTACAGAAGAATGTTGAGAATACACTGGACAGAAAAAAAGACCAACAGAGAAGTACTGCACTCACTAAACGTACAGGAACATTGGCTCCTAAATACCATCGCAATAAGGAAGCTGAAATTTTTCGGTCATATAAAAAGACATAGTAGTCTGGAAAAAACAGTGATGGAAGGCATGGTCCCTGGAAAAAGGGGAAGGGGTCGACCTAGACGACGGTGGACCCAGGACATCACAGAGTCTGAACTTGTCTTTGGCTGATGCAGGTTGACTTGCCCAGAATCGTGATGCGTTCAGAGCAGCTGTAATGGAGACAACGTTCTGGAAAGAATACGTCACATGATGATGAACAACAGAGAAAACCAATATTAGATTATTTACATGCATGCAATTCATCCATAATTGTGTAACTAGTGTTGAGAATAGATAGACCTAGAGAACTGCACAATATAGTAAAACAGTATATAACAAAAACTAAGATTAATATATAAGGATCAATGATGGTGTCCGGATAAGAGGTTGTCTGATAGGGTGCTCGTGTGGATGATGGCAGACAATTGGTGGATTTGATGTAATCTCACCCCTTTTCACCTTGTTAACAACAGGGCAGTTATGAGAGACTTTACTGTGTTTTTTTTAATATATTTTTTAAATTTGTTTGTTGTTTATTTTTATTATTTGTTTGTTTCTAGGAAAAAGGAGGTCACACATAAATATATTTACACAATATTACAGTTCTGACTTACTCTATTTGGACTAAGTACGAGGGAGAAGATACTATATTTAGATATAGGAAATCAGATTTTATTGTCTTAAATTTACCACAGATTGGGTGATGCGCCAGACAACAGAGGGCAGTCCAAGAGGAATAAGATGGACTACATTTTCTACACTGGAAGATCTGGAATATGCAGATGACATTGCACTACTAGCACATTCACATCAACACATCCAGGAAAAAACAGATATACTTAATAAGTTTAGCCAGCAGATGGGCTTGAACATCAATTTAAAGAAGTCAGAGGTCACGACGCTCAATGTGAGACAACCCTGAGCCCATATCAGTAAGGAATCAGCAACTTGTACAGACAGACACCTTCACATACCTAGGATGCATAGTAACACCAGACGGCGTGGCAGGCAAAGACATCAACATCAGAATGAATAAGGCAAAAACAGCCTTTTTTAGCCTAAACAACATCTGGAAGTCCTCTCAATACAGCACAAGCACAAAATTAAGATTATATCAGAGCTGTGTGCTTTCTGTGCTTCTCTATGGTGCAGAATGCTGGAGAGTTACAGAGAAGGAAATGTCGAAATTGTCCTCTTTTCACACAACATGCCTAAGAAAAATTCACCGAATCTTTTGGCCGAATACCATCACCAACCAAGATCTGCTTACTCGGAGCAAGCAAGAGGACATGCACACCATCATAGCTGGCAGACGCTGGAGCTGGGTTGGCCATGTCCTCAGAAGAGACCCCGGTGCCATCACAAGAACAGCTATGCTTTGGACACCTGAAGGAAAACGAAAAACAACCTGACGGAGGACTGTGGAGGCTGAGATGCAAAGAATGAACCAGAGTTGGGGCACTGTACGAAGGTTGGCCGCCGACCAAGCAAAGTGGAATCAATTTGTTGTTGCCCTACAAGACGCCACTAGGCGTGATGGCCACTGACTGCTTTGATGGTCGGCGGCTAAAGATCAAAGAAGAAGAAGAAGAAATTTACCACATTATATATCCTAATTATAGCCCATCAAGGGTTGAATGGGATACTTTGTCACCAAAAACAAAAATTTTGGAAAGTCTAACTTCTTGACTGACATTTTGCTGTTCTTAATTTTTCAGTCTTGACATACGGATGCGATCATGGGCAATGACTACAACCCATAAAAGCCAGATCCAAACCTCAGAAATGAGGTATCTGAGGAAGGTGGTTGAAGTAACAAGAAGAGACATGGTACGCAACCAGACGATACGTCAAGGCCTTAAATCCTACCCCCTGCAGACCCAAGTAGAACAGTCCCAATTAAGATGGTTTGGCCATGTCTGCAGAATGGGAGAAGATCGGCTACCACGACAAGCATGGGAAACAAAGAGCCAAGGATCCAGACCCCGAGGACGACCCAGAGTCCGCTGGGAGGACAATTAGACAATCTTTGAAGGATCGAGGACTAGAATGGAACCAGGCCAGGAGGAAGACAGCCGATAGGATAGTCTGGCGCTCTCTCTTCCAAACCTCTACACCTCACGGTAGAAGGGGAACGACTAAGTAAGTAAGTTAATTTTTCAGAGCCATGAAAAAAACATACACAGAAATAAGGACTTAGATATTTAGTTCATGATTCTTATTTCTGTGTTGGGCTTGATTTTTTTTTCTTATTTCCATATAATTCCAAATACAAATAAAACTCCTGCCTTTTTATTTTTACTTTGATATTATTGTCAGAAAGGGTTTGGTTTGGTTTGAAGGACTATCTTTATTGCACATGGACAACTTCCATCAGTGCTTCGATCTCCTCTCTTAGATCACACAAATAAGATCTCATCACAGTGCACAAACTCTGTAGCACCGGCGAGAATCCCAAAGTGTGTATATAGGAATCACACATTCTATAAAAATTTTTGCGCTGGGTAGGTTTCTAATGTTTTAAATTTTGCCACGGCAGCAGCTTTACAGCCTACTCTTTATGATTTCCAACTGCCGTGGGATTTTTAACGTGCACAACTTGCACATGGGAACCTCCTTTTTTTCGCCCTTATCCAAGAAGGCTAGGTATCCGATCTCACTACTCATGAGACCAGGGGAAGAATGACATCATTAGGACCACTGGTTCTAAAAAAATAATTTCCATAAATTATATTCCCTCTACTGGGAATTGAACCCGGTTGCGGACGCCATACCTATTAGCCACTCTGACCCCTAGAATTATCTCTATCCAGGATGGGTCATGCGAAAATAAGAACATGAAAACTAAGTCATGCGTTCCAATATGAGAGAAAATATGGGTAACGAAAAAATGAATGGAAGGCACAATATAGAGAAAAAGAGAGGTAGAACACGATAAAATGAAGAGCACTGTCATTTCTTGACAAGGTGACCTATAACAAATTATTCATATTTTCGAAGTGTCCCTTTTGGTTGAAATGAAGAACAGTGGCACATATGTTCAATGTCATGTCGTTAGGGTTATTCCTTCTTACAGTGTATCTGTTAAATCGCCTGTCAGAGAACGATGCTGCAATCAATGAATAAACAAGGCTAAGATTGTTGGAATATGGCATCAAACGTAAGACCAGCAGTGATGAACGTATCAGAGGATGCATCAGTCGTATGTACAACCAGCGCACTTCAATATGCATTCATACCCTTCGACATTTGCTACGGGAGACTGAGCACCTACGGGTTTGCCTGGAGTGCAGTGATGTCGATACTGATTAACAATAACAATATCTGTTGCTGATTTTTTTGTTTCACACCACATCGACAACACCTACCGGTAATGTTTCTCATTAGCCTTTTTTATTATGGCGGCCACAGAAATAATTATTACTTACTTCCCTTAGAGTGTTTCCAATGGAGGTAACTAACAATCATTTCTTTGACCGCCATAACGAAAAAGGCAAATGAGAAACATTACCCACCTACCACTGTTCTTCATTTTAAATTTCTGAAATTAACAAGTTTATTTAGAATTATAATAATAATAATAATAATAGAATTATTATTTTATAACTTTTCACCTACTAGAAAAACACTTCAGTATTATAGTTAGCAACAGTACTAATATTGTTACACTCAAACAGGAGTCTAAAACTCGCGATATCTGTAACAATCCATGTTTGTGTAAAGCGTGTGTATGCGAAAGTTAACTTCCGTGTCGGATAAAGGGACGTAGGCTATTCATTTATTTAAAGTTTGTGTAGGCCTACACTTTCAGACCAGTTTATTGTTTTGCCAGTAGACCTTGCGTTTTAATAAAGTGTAATCAAATTATGTAATAATGTAAAACCTGCTCTGCAATCTAATGAAAACTACACGTTTCCAGTTCACACCTGGACAACACTTACCGCAAAAACGTTTGTTGTTCTGAATTTGACACTTCCGTATTGTTGCACCTGAGACTGGTCGTCTTTCACCGGTGATAGTTTTTCTTTGTGTCCAAAATAAAAATCCATTGAAGAAGTGCAGTCGTATTTTCCGCGGTAATATACATAATATATCGCAGCATGGCTCATTCCTTCCTTCCCTTTATCGTTCCTTATAGAGCATGTAGTCACACTGCAGTATCTCCCATGCCGGAAGCTGGCATGAAATCAGTTATGTGCTCTTATAACAGCGGTGGGTTCTGTAGCAATTTATTTCACTTCGTGGAGTTGCCAACCCATTCACAATCTCACCTTTGTCGTCTCTTACGAATTGGCTGGTGGAAGCAATGTTTATATCCAGTCTTTGTCTCAGTAGAGACTCCCCCCGCCCCCCCCCCCCCCCCTGAACCACACGGGGCAGCAGGGCTCATGCACAATCTCAATGTTACTTAATACGACATCATCATCATGTGACATATTCTCTCCAGAACGTTGTCTCCATTACAGCTGCTCTGAACGCATCACGATTCTGGGCAAGTCGACCTGCATCATCCAAAGACAAGTTCAGACTCTCTGTGATGTCCTGGAACCACCGTCGTCTAGGTCGTCCCCTTCCCCTTTTTCTAGGGACCATGCCTTCCATTCCTTTAAGGCGATCTTTGTCCTCTCAAGGCTGTGTGTGGTCCCGGTTGCCGGGTCCTCCCAGCGCAGTAGAGGCAGTGAGTGGGAACTGTGTCTGTGCCAGACTGCCCTTTTTCGAGGACCTTCGGTCCCGAAAGGATTTTGGCTGGACGGGCGTCTGGGAGGCATGGCGAAATGGTTTCATAGCGACAGGAGTAGAGTACACATGAGGGCAAGTTCGGGGCACAGCGGATTGATCTACCGCTTGCTTGTCACATTGATCACAGAAACAACAATTAAAAGTCTGTTGTACCAATATACGCCGCTAGGTGTGACGGAACAACAGACGATTTCTTGTTGCCCTAATGACGCCGCAAGGTGTTATGGCCGAAGACTGCTTAGTCGGTCGGCGGTCAAAGGAATAATAATAATAATAATAATGCCTTCCACTACTAATGTTTCCAAACATCGATATTCTGGGCATCTCAGAGCACAGATGGTCGGGCCAGGGACACTTTTCGATTCCATCAGGAGAAACGTTCATATAATCCCATAAATGACCGCATTGTCACAATCAGACTGAAAGGAAAAACAAAGAACATCATAATTATATAAACATATCATCATATGCGCCAACAGCAGCTGCTGAAGAACATGAAATTGAAGATTTTTACAACGAACTGCAACACGCATTAGAGAAAGCAAATAAGCAAGATATTAGGATAATAATAGGAGATTTTAATGCCAAAGTTGGAAACGAAAGATTAGAACATGAAAAAAGAGTGAACGAACGAACGAACTTTATTTTTAAAGGGTTGAGAATTGGGCACGCAGGCCCGTGTGACATTCTGCCATTCCTTTCTCTCACCTTTCATATTGAATTCATTTATTCCCATATGCATTTTACATATCAATGTCAAGGAATTCAACGTTGTAAAATGTGGCCAGATGCCAAAACACTGAGAAAATAGTTGCAGCATAAAGACCCCGAACGAAGAAGGACACACGTTCATTTCTATCACTGTGTGCCTACTACCAGAAATTTATTAACAATTTCAACGGGGCTAATGGCACCCTCACGAACGTTACTAAAAAAAAGGGCGACCGGAAACAGTTATTTGGGGATGCTAAGTGCAAACACGCTTACAGCACTCTCAAACGACAGTTGTCCGAATATCCAATTTTACGGCTACCTGACCTTAAGAAACCTTTTATATTGCGGGTCGACGCATCGGGTCAAGGCATCGGGTTAACTCTGCTACAAGCAGATGACAGTGATCCGAACCTGCTATTCCCAGTCGCTTAAGGCAGCCGAAAATTGAACACAGCAGAACGGAATTATTCCACAGTGGAGAGAGAATGTCTAGCACTCGTGAGTGGTATTAGGAAACATCACGAATACTTTACGGCGTTTCATTTACAGTGCAGACGGATCATGCCCCACTGGCTTTTCTTGGAGCGAATAAGGAATTCAACGCGAGGATTATGCGGTTGGCGTTGCTCCTAAGTGTATATGCTTTCAAAGTAGAATACATACCAGGAAAACAAAACGTGGGAGCAGATTTCATGAGTAGAAATTGGAGTAGTGAGGAAGAAAGGGAAAGTGAAGATATCAATCACTCGCAAGATACGGATAACAGCAGCGCTATTTTCATAGAGGAGACATAAAGGGTTTCATGTCTTCAAGCCCGGACGTAATGTCACATATAAATATTGTGCAGCAGTCTTCTTTCACTCCCCCCCCCCACCCCATCAAGTTTATTTTTTGCCACATGAACGACGGTTCCACTAGTGCAATAAACACGTGAGCTGTTTGAGCAATTAACACGGTGAAACAGAGAGCGAAGCGCGGAGCATGGCGTAATTGATTCTTTTGATCAGGGGAACACATGGGATGAGTCCAGGCGTTTAACAGACTCTTTGAAGAATCTAGGGGCGTTAAGTCTAAGGCGTACATTGAAGTGTTACACGTTCAGGTGAATTAATTTACTTCGCATGCTGATATTCGGCAAGGCGGAGATAATGAAAGACAAGTCAGAGATATTCAGCGGCGGAGGTGAAGAAATTTTCTTTCATACAGAAATCGAACGGCAAATTGACCCAGGTCTGGAAGGAGGTGTGACTTTCGCATTGAGGAGAGATAGATGGGAATCTATCAATATATACCATGTCTCTCCAATAGCCATTATCAGTTGTTCAGAGATTTATCTGAAACCACTAGCTCGAATATTCTAGTATTTCTCGTACAGAGTGAAAATTATTTGATTTTCGTGGAGTGTTTCATTTTTCTGACTGCGGTAATTTATATTTCTAGCATTAAGGGATTTAGTGTGTTTAAAGTTTCATTTTATTTCACTGAGACTTTCTGTGCTAATTAAATAACTTATAGGTAAATTTTCCAGCCGTAAAGTAAATTTAATTACTCGCTATTTCCCAGTAAGAGATGTTTTAAATTGACTAGTACATACATTAAATAACTGTCTACTGACGGCATATATTATTTACTGATATCCATTTTATGTAATTTTATGAATGACTAGCGTTCATATCACGCGTTAAATAAACGACAGGTTAAGCTAGCCACATGGGTTTTTAATCTAATTTATAACAGAGCGGTAAAGAGGTCCTATTTTAACACGTGTTAGATATGATATTGACAATTTGGTTAAATGTTTATATATTTTTTCCTATAATCTAGGCTGATCAAACCTGAGTACTAGCCGCTTTCTTATGGCCATACAAACTTACGATCACATGAACTTATAATATCAAATAAGCATCCTCCAAATTAATACATCAGTCAGTGGTCTCACAAGTGGATGTGAGTATAATGATCTGCAAAAACGAACTGCTACATTGAGTATGATCCAAGAAAGCTATCCCGATCAATCATGGATACATGCCTATACAGATGGATCAGCAACTAATGCTGTTAGGAATGGAGGTGCCGGTATCTTTATCTCATATCCTGACAACCACTATGAGACTAGGCACATTCCCACTGGTAAATTCTGTTCCAACTATACAGCTGAGGTTCAAGCTCTAGAGCAAGCTGCAAATATGATTTATAACACCAACTCTGACTGCCACCAGGTAGTCATCCTCACAGATGCACTGTCTGTCCTGCAAGCTCTCAAGGGTGGTAAACTCCGCATCTGAGAAATGAACTAAACAAGGTAGCTGCCAAAAAGAGAACCATACTTCAGTGGGTACCATCTCATTGTGGTGTACCCGGAAATGAAAAGGCAGATAAACTTGCAAAAAAGGGAGGAGAATGTGAACAAGAAGATAATGAAGTCACATACTTTGAGAAAAAGAGAGCTATCCAGACTATCAGAAGAGAACAGAACCAACCCAAAGACGACTATCACACTCTCGACCGGCAGGGACAGATAACTATTTTTCGACTCAGGACAGGGCATAACAAACTGAATAAACACATGCACAAGCTACGATTGTCTGCTTCACCACTGTGCACATGTGGATTAAACGAACAAAAATAAGCATCCAGATATATTTAATATTGATGAGCTTCTTGCTGTGACCTGTGCGGTCCTTTTACATCATTTTTTTTCATGAGAGAAACCAGAACAGAAACATTAAATTATAATCTTAACTGGAACAGAACTACAGGGTGGTCATAAAGTCTTTCCCTGATTTCAAAAATTAAAAAAAAAAAGTATTCTGTGCAGAGACACTTGGTTTGTTGGAAATTATTCCAGAACTAAAACAGGTTTTTTATGCTATTTGTAGATTTCAACATTTGCGATTTTCAACACTAATATTTGAGGGATTGCAAGTTCTCTTGAGGCACGATCGGTTGATTTATGAGGACTGCGTTGAAACGCCGTGCGCACTGCGTCCTCAGTTTCTTCACTCACACGAGGCCTACCTGCTCTGGGCATGTCACCGACGCTTCCAGTGTCCGTAAACTTTATATACCAAACTCTGATGCTTTTAACATCTGGAGGATCTCGTAAAAATTTGAAATCAGGGAAAGACTTTATGACCACCCTGTATTACCAGATTTATTTATATCAATCTCATCAGCCAGTTGTGGCGAAGTATATTATCAGCAACATTTGTGTAACTTACCATAGTGTCCCAGAAATTGAAGCTAGACACCTAGGAACTATCAATGTTCTATTCATCCTACATCGGCGATCACCACGTATGAACCTTACTCCCACCAACTGAAGGCAGAGATAACTTATTGTATCCAGGACAAATTAAATCACCGACTCTAGCGATTCCCGTGAAATTTGCAGTCAGCAATTACGGCGAATCTGGGGCTGGATTCGGCACAACTCAATTTTGACAATACATAGTATTTACTTATTAGTGTATTTCCTTGGAATGCCTGCAACAACTACTGGGGTAAGCATAAATCTGAAAGTGGCCACTGAATGGATGTGAATTGGATGAATGGAGAAAGAAACTTATGTCTTTGATTACCATCAGTATACTTATATGGTAATTAGTTTGTGGTAAGAGAGATATGAGGGCACTGGACATGGATCCAGCAACATGGGAGGATAAAGCTGCCGATCGCACTAAGTGGCGATGCTATTTACGGCGCCACCTCAGATTGGGCGAAGAGAGGCTCACACAAGAAGCAGAGGTGAGGAGAAAACGTCGAAAGGAGCACCAGGAAAATAAGCAGCTGAGGGCTGTCACCTCAGGGGCGCATTCCCATAGTCAGTTATGACTGAAGGGGCTATTATTATTATTATTATTATTATTATTATTATTATTATTATTATTATTATTATACTTATATGGTTTCTTCTTTTTGTCTCACTAATCTGAGTAGTCACGGGATAACTTACATTTAGAACCTGTTCTTTTCCCATACTGACTATCTCATAACTTGTTGTTAACTTTTTGATCTTTTGGGGTTAATTAACCTCTGCTGGGATCTTCTTTCTTTTCCTTTACCAGAGGGGAGAACCTATTTGATTAATTTTCATTCTGTCTGTAAACCATGATCTATTGATGTATATGATTTATGTTGTGATTTTCTATTGATAATAAACTTAATTAACCTTTAGTTATCGTGTCGGTCAACCCCTATCCATTATGTTTTATTCATACTTTGTTTTCACGTTCGTGCGTATTTGTCACAGAATTGTGCGCATGCGAGTGCAGTGTAACGTGTATTTCTTACAGGGAGAGAAAGTACGTCTGATTTAAAGTTAGTCGTCCAGATAGGCTGGATTAGATAAATTATTATATCCAGAGACTGTCCTTTCTCTTACACGATCACCTCGTGATAAAACTATTTCTTACCCCTTACTTTCACATTGTCATCACTATCACCTCTGTTCAGACAGGGTTATAAACAGCTATTACCTATCTGATTAATTTACGACACCCCACACATGTTGTCGTTGTTAATATTTAGGTGCCAGTTTTCTATCATCTTTGTTAGAGCAGTGTGACATGAATGTTTAGGCCTAAACCCCGACTGACTATCAATTAGCAAGCCGTTGTTAACTAGGTGTTGTAGTGTTATTTTATGTATATGTTTTTTCAGTAGTTTGAACAGCGATGATATTAGAGAGATTGGCCTATAGTTACCAAAGTTACAATTATCGGAGGAACCAGGTTTGAAAAGAGGATATACCTTAGCGACTTTAAAGTGCGACGGAAAATAACTCTTTGCGATACATAGATTGTATATGCATGTTAGTGAATCGCTAATAACTGGCGCAGCAAAGCGCAGTATTCGATTACTGATTCCGTCAAGTCCTGATTAAAGCCTGAAAGATAGTTATACACTTCATTAACTGTCATAAACGGAATGTCGGATGGGATTGAGTTGTTGCATTTGTTCTCACAGAATGCTGACAGTTGGCCTAGGTCACAAGGGGAATCTGGTATCGTAGATTTAAGACTGATAATTTCTCCCTGAAAGTAATTGCTGAAGTCTGTACAAGTAAATGAGGTATTGGGGTTTAACGAGTCTGGCTGTCGTTTGTTTACTAAAGTGTTGATTGGTTTCAACAAATCTTTACTGTTTGTTTTGTTCTGTACTAAGTTTTTAAAGTATGTTTTCTTTTCTCTACGTATTAAATATTGTACTGTGTTTCTTTGTGCTCTGTATGTGTTAAAGTCTTTATTTTTGTGAGCCCGATCTCGTTGCCTCATGGCTTCTAGCACTGCTGATGTGATCCAAGGAGATTTTATCTGTCGTTTCACACGAACTTCTTTAGCTGGTGCGTGGTTATCAAACACACAATGAACGATGCGAGTCTAATGAGCAATGACGTTATCGGGATCAGAAAGCTGGTAAACACTGGCTAGAGGCGCAGCTCGCAAATCATGTAAAAATAGTTCATGGTTGAAATTTTAGAAACTTCTAAATTTAATACTTATATGTTTATTTCTGGGAGCTTTATATTTATTCTTTGACCACGTGCAACATATTGGATAGTGGTCACTCATTGCGACAATAGGAACAGAGCGTTCTATAATGTTTTCTGCACAGGTGACGTAGATGTGGTCAATTGTTGTGGATGATGTTTTGATACCCTGGTAGGCTAGTTGACTATTTGTTTTAAGTTGAAAGATAGTATGATGTTTTCCCACGTTTGGCTTGTGTTGTGCATGTCAATGTTGAAGTCGCCTAGAAGAATAATTTCTTTGGCAGTGGTAAATACTTTGTTCATCATAGTGGTGTAATTTTCATACCAGATGGTTCCTGCACTGGGATTTCTATAAAGATACCCGGCTAGAAATTGTCCCTGACTCGGTGTTTTTATTTCTAACCATATGCACGTGGTCTCTGCTGTCTCTAAATCGCTTCTGCGGCGATAACTAATAGAAGTGGAAATATATACCACTATACTTGTTTCTAGCTTTCTACTTGAGTCTCGTCGAACAGTTTTAAAGCATTGTAAAGCAATATCATCATCTGATATGTTGTCATTCAAACGACTTTCTGAAAGTCCAAAAACATGAACATTTTGATTCAGAATTTGTGTAAGCTCAGGAAGTTTGCATAATAGGTGGTAAATGTTTAGATGACCCAGCCGTAGACCATCCTTAATTAGCCATTGTGTCTGATTTGTATGCATTTTATGTTGGGGGGGGGGGGGGGGGGGTGGTTTACAAAAATATCAAACAAAAGCAGCCTGGTGGCGTCTTGTAGGGCAACAACAAATTGATTCCACTTTGCTCGGTCGGCGGCCATCCTTCGTACAGTGCCCCCACTCTGGTTCATTCTTTGCATCTCAGCTTCCACAGTTCTCCGCCAAGTTGTTTTTGGTCGGCCTCTCTTTCGCTTTCCCTCGGGGGTAAACAAAAGCAGTGTTAACACGAAAATCACAATTATTTAGACTAATTAACTTTACCAGTAAGTGAAAGTAAAAGTGTTAGTACGAAAAACTTGGCATAGGCACTACTAACAATTGCAATGGACTGAAACTGTCAGGAGTATATGAAAATAGTCACACAAAAGCAGGCACGCACAGTTTCACACCACAACACTCAAAATCTAACAAAGTAATTAAAGGACAGAGAAAGTACGAATTTAAAATAGTCAAAAATCAAACAAGTAAACAACTGTTAAAAGCCTGTAGCCAATGGAATACGAGTGTTCCAAGAAAGTAACAAAGTACTTATTAGTTTAGGCGTAACAGTAATAAACTAAATTACAAGGGAGAGACGGTTTTGGTCGCAGGGATTCAGTCAGTAAAAAAGTATGCGTGTAGTCATCATCGATGATGGATGTTTCTGTCTGGTCTATAGTAGGGGCCACGTTGCACATACATCATTAGTGCTTGGCTGAGTGACACAGGGCTGAATTGCATCAGGTTGCCAAGTTCGGGATTCTACTGAGGACGATGCTGTTAGCTACGTGAGGAAGAATGACTGTAGATTTTGTCTGTCATCGTTTCAACACTGCTAGGAGGTTTCTGGGTCTGGGATCTTGTGACACTGCTCGTAGAATTGTCATGTAATTTGTTTGTGAGTGACTGTCTTATGGTAAAGAAAGGAGTGTGGTTGATAAAATTAATGTTGTTGTGTTGACAGTAGCTCTGTAGTGTCTTGTTGTTGATGTCTGCTATGCGACGCTGGAAGCCATAGCAAGGCGGAATAATTGATGACATATAAATTGAGGTGTTAGGAAATTTTTGCTTTATTGTAGTGGTCAGTCTTGAAATAGCAGAGGGGCTTACGCTGAGTCCATTCATTATGTCGTTGATTCCTATATGTATTGTTGTTCTTGTAATGTTATGGTGTATGTCGAGCTTATTGATTTTAGCAATTAGTCTTTCAGTTCCAGCTCCAGACATCGCCAGCACTGAGACGGATTCTTCTTTTGTGGTGGACATCCGATCGTTGTAAATGCCTTTTAAGAGAGAGTCGCCAATTATGATATGTGTTGCTTCACTACATGGTTGTTGACTCTGCTTTCGTTTTGATTTTTGTTGTCGCCATTGGTTCTCTTGGTGTGAATCGTCCTGGTGAGCCTGGGTTATTTGAATGGGTGGTTGGGAGGTCGGTACATAATTGGGCAGCTGTTCACTTTGTACTGAACTCTCTATTCTCAACACCTGTTCCACAGTTATGGACGAATTGCGTGCCTGTAAATAATCTAATATTGGTTTTCTCTGCTGTTCATACTTCCTACATTTTAGTAGGAAATGCACTATATTATTTATTTCTGGACACTCTGCACAGTAAGGTTCTTCTATTTTGAAATAGCCCATTCCCAGTGTCAGTCGAAGAAGTTTCTTATTGCTATTAAATTTTAGTTCTATAGATACCTGACACGTTCTTGTTGGAGCCCTGAACAATTTATACGCATGTCTGCCCTTCAGACTTCCTTCCCACTCTACTGTCCTTTGGTCAGTTATTATTCTCTTAATTAGGCTCAGAAATAGAACCTTCAGCTCAAATGCCAAGGCATTTCCTACTGCATGGCGCTGAAACATGGAGAACAACAAAAACAACAGCCAAAAAGGTATAAACTTTCATAAATAAATGCTGGAGTAGAATATCAGGATTGAACTGGTATGATTGGATCACTAATGTA
Source organism: Oreohelix idahoensis (assembly GCA_024509875.1). NCBI lineage: Eukaryota > Metazoa > Mollusca > Gastropoda > Stylommatophora > Oreohelicidae > Oreohelix > Oreohelix idahoensis. The sequence continues at coordinate 84,842 of JAMPIV010007560.1, forward strand.
GAAATGATACCAAGAACCAGACATTTGCCACTAGAAGAGGACATAAGAAGAAGACGATAGAGATGGAATGGACACAGATAATGGGAACATGCTGATAGCTTTGTTATTGTTGATCAGAATCGACATCACTAGACTCCCGGCAAATCATTAAATGCTCAGTCTCTCTCAGGAAATGTCCAAGGGTAAGAATGCTAACTATTCCTGTAGCGCACTAGTTATTCTGACACAATAACTGCCCCTTGTTAATGCAGTTTCAGACAGCCACCTCAGAGCAGCAGTAGATGCCTCTGTCTCCGTTCTTAAGCTGGAGGTTCTTGTCGTGTAAGCTACGCTCTGATCAGCGGCGACCCTGATCTTTATTCTCGCAGAGAAGCACCATCCTGATTTGTTATAGTGATTTCTAAATACAATATCTAAATTAATATATAACAATATAGGGCATAAAGGCAAAGATAAGAAAGTACAAAAGAATTTTCTGCTAGAACGGTTGTTGTCGCCTACGCCTTCAGATTATTATTTGCTAACGAATAGCCGAACAAAACGGTACCCAATTTTTCAAATTCGTCCTTGACATAAAACACCCACTTTTTCTAGTTCTAAGAAAACATTTGCCTAAAATGCATTGTGGAACGAGGAGGGGCAAGGATAGATGAAATGCTAATTCGTTTCGCATTGATTTTAAACTGAAAGCCAACACTAGCACAGGGGCAAGTCTTGCCTTAGGGGTTTCCCCAAATACAATGAAAAAGTTAGAAATGTGGACACTACGTCATGGAAACATGGTAAGCTCTTATTATGAATGACCTAAGCTCTCGTATTCAGCTTGAAATTACATGGAAAAAGAGTGAACGAGAGGTAGTTTAAAAATAAACAATTAACATAGAAAAAAAGATAGAATTTTGAACCAACCCACATAGCCCCTTAAAAATTGTATATTCGTGTACCTGAAGACTTGCTGACCAAGAATATGTTATTAGTTATATAAATAGTCCCTTAACTAATTAAATATTGATAGAACAATACATAGAGATCAGAGATACTGTCAGGTCAAGTCATATCTGCTTAGATTGGATCGCATATTTTTTGGGGAAAAAGTAGGTGACGGATAGGCTCAGATAGTACAGTGAATCCGATTGGGTGGCATTTGAAGTGAGATGAAATATTATTGGCTGACCTTTGAATAAACATAAATAGCCTAGTAACGTAGAAAAGTTTGAATGATATTTTTTGAAAAGACTGTTTACACTGTAAAATTAATAGAGATTGGCTAACTGAATCGATATTGTCAGAATAAGCGTTAGGGGAGGACGCCATTACTAGAAAAGTTTCAACAGTGATAGCTGAGATCAGGCTGTGCTTTCAAATACAAGTTCTAAGCAGCCTGGGCAATAAAACAGATCGAAACTGTGTCAGTCATCGTCTCTGTGTGTATTTCATTGAACATTGTGGTAAGATTGACATTTATTAATTTTGTATTTTATATAAAAATTGAATGTGAAATAATAATATATGTCTGGACATGAGTGGGTCTATGGCGAACATGAGGCAAAGCCTAAAGATTGATCCACCATGTGATAGACTGTCAGAGAGGTGTAAAAATACAAGAATATGTATGATTGTCATAAAGGAGCATAACACCTATCCTATTATATGTAAGAATTTACAGCTGGAATTGCAGTGGCGGTGTAACTATTAGGGGAGAGGAATACTGGTGTACATTGTCACATCAAAAGAAAATGGTGGCATAGGTTTGTATAAGGATATGATCCTTTTTGTTTGTTTGTAATGTACATGTCCTTAACTGTGGACTATTAGTGTATGCTAGATATTACGAAGGATGCATACCTTCACATTTCAGAGGTCCTGGGTACTGACGTTAATGTGGTACCAAACGCTTGAAAACTGATTGATTCAGGACTCTGCCGGTTTACTACGAGCCCATGCTAGTGGCCATTGCCTATCAAACAGGGAACAGATTGTCAAGCGAGCAGAGGAAAGGTTCAACCTATCTTCTACTGCAAAGATAAGTTCTCGTTCGGCACCTGAGAGCTCAACTACATAACTTTATAATAAGAAATATAAGAAGTGACATTGAATAAAATTGGGACAAATATTAATAGTTCCACAAGTGACAGATAGAAACAAACATTATTAAAAGGATATGATTCAAACAACAACCTAGTGGTACTACCAATATTTCCTTAAAGTAGGAGAACACTACAGACGTATATGAGAATAATATTTTATGTATGGACAGCGGATCTATTGTGCTATTTGACTGATGTAATTGATATTTTGATTTCACTTTTAAATTGTCAATCCTGATTCCAAATAAATTGAAATCAGGATAATAAAATTGTAAAAATTATCTTTACACAAAATTCTTAAATAAGATAGCCTTTTAGAGTGTCGTTTGTATGTTATTGTGGTAGTACTGTGTGCTGTTGTGAATAATAAACTATTTGTTTGTATGTTTGTTGATTTCTGTACGTTACACTCTACATTAATAACCCTAGACACAACACGAAGTCATTTAATAATAATAGTAAATACATTTTAAATGAGATTAAAAAAAGGTGGTAGCGGAAAGGTACCCTGAAAAGTTCACAATACTATTGGGTATATTCAGGGACCTTCATAGCTAATCTCAATTAAATATAAATATAATAATACCTACAACAATTCATAACATCAAATCCACCACATTTGTCACTGTCGCAGATATATTTGATGGTGCACTCCAATTGACGTTGAATGAGAATCCAATTGTCGCATAAATAGTTTTGTATAGTAAGGAAGATGTGTAGAAAGCATAGAACTTTAGACACTAGTTTTCACAGAGGTGAGCTAGTGTTGAGGGAAAGAGTTAACAGAAGGGCACAGGTTGGTGTCAGTGATTCTCTCACCTTTTAGACTACCAACTCTTGTATTTTTCTGGCGACGACTAACTCTTTCTTACTCAAATCTTTTTGAAGATGAACTAGTAGTAACAAGTAATACAAAGAGGGTTGAGAATGTTTTTTCTGAACAGAACATACAATCTACTAAGTCAAACTCAGAATGATGGTGAGTTACAGAATGTACATAATTACTTTAATTACAGTGGAAAATAAAATCAATGATGACATATACTTTGAAAAGAAATACTAGGAAATTAAGAACTGTCAGTGTCTTTGGTTCAGATAAGAATAAGAGGCTATTTTCCTCACTGACGAAAGTTTATTCCTACGGCTATTTCTTGGATAAGTGAATTCTGATTTTGGCCTGGGTTTTAAGTAGACTTATCTGCTTGGACTTCTCCTGGGCGTCTCAGTAGGTAGGGATTACCAACTGGAGAATTTGATTCAGTGGGGCTACAGTCCAAGAGATGACTAGGCTGTTCCGTTAACCTGGTTGTGCAGTTGGGTTATGATGTTCAGGTGCTGACGAGGTCTTGACTGCTTAAATCTGTAGACTGCTCAGGGTTGCTGACATGTGATCACCGCTAGAGGGTTTGAGATGTAAGCACTAGTTCTCTCTGTAGCATAGAGCAACTAGGCGGTTTACTCGCAACAATTTACAGCAATCAAAATCCAGAAACTGGCTAGGATTCTGCAACTGGGCGCTCAGGACTTTATCCACAGCTTAAGAAATAGAACTTTAGTAGCGTTTACTCTCAATCACAATATACTTGTAGATATGAGGTAAGTTGAGGCTTCTCTTCTATAAGCGTGCGTTGTCTTCCAACGGTTAAATCAGCAAGTGATCTTAAAACTCAGCGTTCGTTTGCATGAAGTTAAAACATTTCCGTTCCCACGCCAAGAGTTAATTATTTCCTGTCTCTCGTTTAGACACGTACGGTACCAAGATTTATCGTGGCGGTCTCCATTTGACCACTGAACACGGAAATTTAATACTCTGGGAACCACTGCGAAATCGACCAAGCTAATAAATCGTTTAGACATCCTTAAAGAAATGCTTTTAAGTGCCTTTGTTGAAGAAGATAGAATTTGGATAGTATGACAGGACTATTAGTGAAGACTAGAAAAACAGCTAAAGAAACGATCGCAGGTGCAAATATGTTGTAGAGAAAACAGACAAAATGTGAAGGAATAGAAAAGTAAGGAATTTTAAAATAATCTAGACAAAACCTTCGAGCACTCTGTGACAGTCACCATCGAGTACAGATTCATCAGTGTACACAATGGTATCATCACCTCCGGCGTGATCATTTATCAGTTGACATAATTCTAGCTCTGCTTTCCCATTGCCCCATTTTCTGTACCTCCTGCCAAGGCTGATGATGATTTGCTGTTAGTTCTTCCAATTCCCATGTGATTTACTCGTCTTCTCCTTTGGATATATTTTCAAATGTGGTCATCTGCTCAGTCGCAGCCTCTGACTGTGCCACCCATTACATCCCGCAAGTTATTCTTGCTTCCTTGATGTCAGGTATGTTCCCATGGGTAGTGTCTTCTGTCTGGGTTATACGCATATGAGCTTTTGCCTTAGCCATTGCATATATGGATCTAATCGACAGCAATCCAAGCATTGAGCCTCATCGTCACAATGACGGAATTTCACGTACAGCCAAAGACTATACGCATCCCTTCATTTCGAATGCGTGCCAGTCGTTCACGTTCTGATATAGATTATAGTCAACGTGAGTATTCATAGCCCATACTCGATTACTAACATAAATAGCTGATTATACAGGAGAAACAAACTCGTGGAAGGCTAATGGCGGCGGGCGTGATGCTGACCACATCACCCCTAGTGTGCCGCATGGTCAAGAAAATATGGGCCTAAATCCACATTCCCAGTGTGCCTCAATGGGCATGTAAATGGACCCTTTACCTTTTAGGATAAACAGTAGTCTGTAAATCTTGATGGATACTAGTATTTTACCAGCAAGTGGGCGCGTCAAAACGTGGTAGGAAATAATTATGTTGTGAGCTGTCTGCTACATGCCCTGATATCAGCACTAAATTCTCCAGTGATAATTTCAATTATTTCCCTTTTGCTTCAGAATTAAATCATTGACACGGAAATAGTGGCAAGAAAGCTCAGAAGCTTCATTTATGATGAGCAATGAGGCTTCAGTGGCTACATGTATATAAATATAAGGCGTAGACACGTATTCATACTTGCCGGAATTGCTTAACAAAAAGGGTGAACATTTCTGAAGTTTAGACACCGAAAAAACTAACAGAGCAGAAATATAAAATTAAAAAAACAACAACAACACAACGCGCCATGAAGAATAGTGGGAAGTGGGCGTTGTTTCAATAGGCGCGCAATTTAAAACCCAGGTAGGAATGCGCGATTAAAAAAAAAATTAAAGTTTGGTGGGAAAATTTGTGATGATCACTTTAGATACGGTAATTATAATATTTCTTTTTGTGTTCTTGAATCTTTATGTTGGTAGTCTTATTTCGTATTTCTCTTACTCTACTGTTCAAACAGTTTTTTTTTTTAAAGCATTTAAATGGGAGCTCCACTTAAACCTCCATTATTCGAACGTATTCATTTCAATGTATATATTTATATAATCAGACAAGATTTTTCCCGCTTCAACAGATTGCTGCATCGTCTGCAAATTGTAAGAGTTTGTTTCTTATGTCCCAGATTTATATTCCTAAGTCCGAAGACAACTTTAAACAATATTGGAGAATACAAACTAAATAAAATAATACTCCAAGAAAACGAAGTTTACTTTGCGTCAAACTTTTTCTCGAAGTTCAAATTCTATTACAAATGCGTGAAGTAAATTTAAAATGAACTAAAGGAAAAACAAAACGAATATTGATATCTACTACAATAATAACTAGTTGAAAAAAAAAAAAAAAAAAAAAAAACACACACACACACAAATAGTAATACGTCTTACAAGGAGAAGGACAAGAAAAACCTACGTTACGGCCACAAGGCCTTCGTCAGGGACAGACAAACAAGAGACAGGAGGGAAAGAAAATGAGAATTAAGTAGAGAACATGAAACTATAAAAATAAGAGAAAAGAAACTCCCTTAATATTAAGTCCAGTCACATGTGAAGCAAAGCAAGATGGCTGCCACTAAACTGGAAAGAGGAAGTTGATAGTATATAAAAATAAGAAATAATGAAAACAAGGACTGGAAAAGAGTGAGAAAAAAGTAATCAATAATAATAAATAAAATAAAAATAAATAAATAAAATATAAATAAATAAATAATAATAATAAATAAATTTAAAACAAATAAATAAATAGATAAAAATAAAAACTAAATAAAGAAATAAATAAAATAAAATTTAAAAAAAAAAATTTTTTTTAAATAAAACAAAATAAATAAGCAAATTTAAAAAAAAAAAAAAAAAAAATAAGTAAATAAATAAAATTATTAAATAAAAAAAAAAAATGGTAATTTTAAAAAAAAAAAAAAAAAAAAAAAGGGGGGGATCGCATCAAAGTAGAAAGTCATACAACAGGGACTCGATAGAGAAAGGCGTCTCAGACAAAAGAATGTTGGGTATTCAAACCGTGTGGTTTGAGGCAACCCATAAGATGGATGAGGCGTTGTTCCTGGCGAAACCGACTGTTGGCGTCCGAGGAACAGTATCTGATGGCTGTCACCTGGATGTCAGTGGCACCGTGGTGGTCAGGGCCATTGAAGTGGATGGCCACAGGTGTGGAATTAAACTGAGAGATGTCATAGAGGTGTCTGCAGAATCGGTCGCCCAGTCGTGTGCCCGTTTGGCCAATGTACGTAATGGTGCAACGTTTGCATATAATAGCATAAATGACGTTGCGTGACTCACATGTGAAGCCATGGGTGATGGTGAACTTGGCGTTAGGGAACGAGACTGAACGTGTTTCGATTACATACTGACATGTCTTACATCGTGTACGGTTACATGGCTTGGTTCCAAAGTGGCCATCGTTGACGGTTTTCAGACGGCTGTGGACTAAGAGGTCCCTCAAATTTTTGTCCCGTCTATATGCCAGCAAGGGTGGCTCACTAAATGCTTCCCGCGCCACTGGGTCAGCTTGGAGGAGAGGTAGGTGGCGAAACAGGATCCTTTTGACAGCAGTGCTGTGAGGGTGATAGGTCATTATTAACTTGACTCTATCAGAGGAGGTTTTTTGGCTGGGTTTGAGGGCCTCTAGACGTGAGATAGGGAGAACACGTTCTAAGGCAGAGGTAAGAACATCTTCTGGATACTGTCTGTTACGGAAGAAGTCCAACATTTCTTGTGCTCGGCATAGAAAGTTGTCATCATCTTGGCATAACCGACGGAGGCGGAGAAGTCGTGAGAAAGGCAAGGAGTCACGACAAGCCCGAGGATGAGAGGAAGTATAAAGGAGGTAACTTTGTGCATCGGTGGGTTTGTAGTACATCGAAGTGTTAAGGTGGGGGGGAGTGATAGTGACAACAATGTCAAGGAAATTAACAGACAGTGGAGATGTGAGAGGTGAACAAAAAGGGTGAACATTTCTGAAGTTTAGACACCGAAAAAACTAACAGAGCAGAAATATAAAATTAAAAAAACAACAACAATAATAACTAGGAGAATCAGATGAGCAAAAAACTGGTACCCTAGCCCTGCCGTTCCCAAACGATGTGGCACGTGAGGATGGCATGTGTGGCGGGAAGATTCAAAGACAATCATGGATTTAGAG
>JAMPIV010007561.1:0-72500 GCA_024509875.1 Oreohelix idahoensis
TTTATTACAGTCTTACCACACCTCCCGGGAAAAAAAAATAAAATTTTTTTTTTTAAATACATCTAGGAGCACCATACAATAGGCTCAAAAACGCAAGAATACTGCGCAGATGCAAATATCAGGAATAACTATAATTCCTAATATGACCGGTGAGAATATATCTCAAAATCTGAGAGAAATTGTTTCTCTACGAATAAATGTTTCCAGGAAGGTGTGATGTACGTATAATACAATTCTGGTAATTATACAATGCATACCAAAAATTCACACTATAATCTTAAATTTATGATTTATGAAGAAACAATCATCAAAGAACAGCGGTGAATAAACATCAATAAACCGCTAAGTAGAGATACCATCATTCTATTATTAAATTACAAATGTGTATCTTAGTAAAGAACAAAAAATAACTGTTGTAAAGTTATACATATTAAAAAATCCAATATTTAACAGTTAAGTGGCATCATGTGGGCATCTGGACAGAATGTCCGCCATCACATTTTCTGAACCACGGATAGCTCGTACCGAAAAATGAAAAGGTTGAAGAGCGATTGCGTATCGAGTTGATCTCGAGCTCTTCAAGTTCTTACTTTGGATAGCCGTAAGAGCTTTTTGGTCAGTTTCCACTACGAAATGCGCGCCCAGAAGGAATCTTTGGAGTTTGAGAATTGACCAAACCATTGCCAATAATTCACGGTCTAAAACCGAGTAATTCCTTTCTGCAGCATTAAGTTTTCTGGATATATACATTACAGGATGCAGAGTTCCAGAGTACTCTTGCATTAGTGCCACTCCAATCCCAGTGGATGAAGCGTCACTACGAAGAACAAATGTCTTATCTGTTGTAGGTAACACTAAAATAGGTGGTGATGAAAACATAGTTTTGATCTTCTCTAGTGAGGATTGGCATTCATGAGACCAGTGAACCATGTTAGGCGACCCTTTCTTTAATAGTGTAGAGAGAGGTGCCATGATAGAGGACAGATTCGGAATGAAACGTCCATAAAATTGTATGAGACCTAAAAGACTTCGCACTTGCTTTTTTAGTCCTAGGGATAGAGATGTTAAGTATCTTAGTGATATTATGGTCTTCTGTCTTCAAGAAACCGTGACCTACTCGATGGCCTAAGAAAGCAATTTCGCTAAAGCCAATACAAGCTTTAGATGGTTTTGCTGTCAGGTTATACTCACGCAGAGTTGATAATAATTCAACTAACCCTGAATAGTGATCTTCCCAAGTATCGCTGAAAAGACAGATGTCGTCTAGATAAGCAATGACATCTGACCGATACGATAGGATTCGACGCATCATGCGTACAAATGTAGCTGGTGCGTTCATAAGGCCGAAAGGCATAAAATTCCATTGGAAAAGGCCTCTGGGAGTAGAGAAAGCGGTAAGAGGTTTGGCGCGTTCGGATAATGGAACTTGCCAATATCCTTTAGACAAATCAAGTTTAGTGAAAAAATGCGATTTAGAAAGACGAGTAAGTAACTCTTCTAGTAAAGGCATAGGTTCAGCATCGAACTTCGTAACTTGATTCAATTTGCGATAGTCAACGCAAAGACGTATGTTATTGTCTTTTTTTCCGAACAATAACCATCGGCGAAGAATATGCAGAAGTGGATGGTTCGATTATTTGTAAATCTATCATTTCATCCAACTCCTTTTCAACCTGTGTTTGGAAATGTATAGGGATAGGATAAGGTCTAACCCTAATTGGAGTATGTTCAGTTAGAACAATGTCATGCTCAATGACATGAGTTTGTCCAGGGATGTCAGTGAGGACATCCTGAAATGTTTGTAACATAACCGAAACTTGTCGCCGTTCTCCTAGAGACAAATCAGGAGAAACAGTAACGTCTTTCCATGATTCACTAGAATGAAGTGGGATCATTGGAAGCGGAAGATTAACATCCGAAAAACTTGTTTCCTCATCCTGTATTACAGACAGTGATGAGTAATGACCATGTTTGACATGAGAATCGTCCGTTGCCTGGAAAATAGGCTGTAGATAGTCAGGACGTTCATGGAACTCCGTAAGCATATTGATGTGGAAGGTTTTATGCTTCCCGTTGATATCGACGATGTAGTCAACATCTGAAATTTTCGATATTATATCGTACGGACCTTTCCAACTAATAAGGAGTCTATTTTCACGACAAGGTAGCAAAACAAATGCTTTGTCACCAGGACAAAGTTGTCGTAAAGTTCTCTTCTTATTAGCAAATTGTCTTGCCTTCTGCTTAGCAAATTCAGAAGAGGACGTTGCCAATTTGCATGCTTCGATAATCTTCTGTCTCAGCGCGATGACATACTCGTAAGAAGATTTTGTGTCATCGTCAATATTGTCAGCTGTTATAAGATCATGCAGCAAAGACATTGGGCCGCGCGGTCGCGCGCCAAAGACAAGTTCAAAGGGCGAAAACCCTGTATGTTCATTGGGGACCTCTCTGTACGCGAAGAGGGCCGCGGGTAAAACCCTATCCCAATCTTGAGGATGATCCTCAGTTATCTTCCCTAATAAGTTCTTAAGTGTTCTATTTAGTCGCTCGACCATCCCATTGGACATAGGATGATAGATGCTACTCAAAGATCTCTCTATCTGTAGAGTAGACATTACTTGAGACATGGTATCCGATATCAGTTGGGTGCCATGATCTGATAATATTTCTCCGGGGAATCCCAGCCGAGAAAATATAAGCCAAAGAGCATCTGCAATGTCAGCGGTAGTAATGCTCTTTAGAGGGATAGCCTCTGGCCAACGTGTGCACATGTCTACACACGTTAAGATAAACTGATGTCCTCTAGCAGATTTGATCTTGAATGGACCAATGATGTCTATCGCCATTTTCTGGAATGGACGAATAGGAATATCTGCAGCCTGAATAGGCGCAGCATGACGAGGACCTTTGGATTTGACTTCTTGACATACTTTACAGGATCGACAATAGATCCGTATGTCCTTGTTCACACAAGGCCAAAAGAAAGCCGCAAGAACTCTTGACTTTGTACGGGAAAAACCCATGTGACCAGCACACTGAGAGTCGTGTGCATGTTGTAAGATTTTAACTCTCAAATTCTTGGGTACAAGAATCTGAGAATGACTTGACTTAGTGGAGTCTTGCACCATACGTACAAGTACGCCATTCTTCATTGTAATCCAAGATTTACAATTTGAATCTTTATTCGGATCACCTTTCGTTACAAGAGTGAAGAATTTCTTAAGAGTCGGATCTTCTTCTTGTTGTTTTATAAACGAGTCACGAGAAATTACCAAGGGATCATCTTGGTTATGCACTTCATTATCTTCAACAGATGAAGTTTCAGGCATATTGAGAGCTTGAGCTCTAGTGACTACCGCATTAGCAGATTGCATATTTTGATTTTCCCAAACGGAAATTTGCTCCGGAGTGCATTCTTTGACTCCGTGAATGCGACCGATGATAAGATCAGCGATCGGATTCGGCAAAAGACATGCGTGTACATCTCCTGTGAAGAAAGGAGTAGCAATCCTAATTATAGCGGTAGAGTATTTCTCTATGGTGCCGCCAAATGTTACGCATTTGACTACTTTGCCTGTAGAATGAGAAGGATCTATGAGTGACTGCCTAACCCCAATAGTTGTGCATCCAGAATCAAAAAGTACTGAGACTGGATTGTCATTTACTAAACCTTTGTGTAAGACGAGAGAACCTCTCCCATCATGCGCGATTGACGCAGGAAGAGCGGGAAGAGGATGCCCACAGCTTAAAGTAGACACTGTGGTTGGCTCAAATAATGTTTTGCATTGGGGGCACTGAGATGCTCTCCCAAAATCAAAAGCGGCACATGCCATATTATTAGAGTCATCATTATCTTTATTTTGTTTATAGGCTTCGTGGGACTCTTGCTGTGCAGAGTTCGCCTGGTAATGAGCTTTATGTTTTTTGAATTGTGCTCTACCTCTGTTATTATTGCCTCTGTACTTATCATTGTTTCCACTATTATAACCCCTACTCGGGTTTGAATCATAGCTCCTTTGGTTACTATCATCATATTCATTATAATGAGTATCTCGGTAATTATGATCCTGTTGTCTCCATGAAGGAAAACTTGGATAGTTTCTAGAATGACTTCCTTTGCGGAAGTTCCTGTAATTATGACCACCCCTGAATCGAGGGCTGTCAGCTCTTCTCCAGGTATTCGAAGAAGAACCCTGAAATGATTGGTTACCTTGGTTCTGATAACTGTAATAGTTACCTTTTTTATTAAACCTATTTTGAGGTCCTTGGAATTTGTGAGAGTGATTAGGGTTGTATGGTGTTGCAGAAGCAACTGGCATACCTTCTTTAACCTTACTGTTGCTAATAGCTACGTCCGGATGTGCAGTGACGTATTGGGTACAATACTGTTCCATTTCTTTTAGAGACTTAGGTTTACGCTCATGTAAGAATTCGAGGAAAGGTTTATTTATACTTGACATAATCTTGTCTCTGAGTATCAAGTCCATAAGGGCTTCATAAGTCTTTTCTGTTTTGGATAGCTCAATCCAACGATCAAATGTAAGACGTGTCCTTGCAATGAATTCTGAGAATTCTACACCTGCCTCAGGCACCATTGTCTTAAACAACTTCCGATAACCCTCTTCAGACAACTGATACTTCTTTAATAAGGCTGCCCTAATAACATCATAGTTATCTTTGTCAGCCTCTTCAACCAAACTTAAACTAGTCAGAGAATCACCTTTCAGATTTTCTGATAACTGGTTAGCATATTGTGATTTGTCCACATTATGGGCTCGACACGAGCGTTCAAATCTATTTAGCCAGAATGTTATGTCATCACTGGAAGGGTTGAACGCTGGTACCTTGACCTTGTAAGTAAAGGGTTTACCATTACCACCAGATGCTTGATTACCATCACTTATGTTTGTTAACTTTAACTTTTCTAACTCAAATGCTAAAAGTTCTTTTTGGTGTTCATGTTCTCTTATTGCTTTTTTCTCTTGAGCTTCAGCTTGTAATTTTCTCTCTCTTCTGCAGCAGCTTCATCTTTTCTTCTCTCTTTTTCCATTTCCATCTGGAATCTTTTTTCATCAGTCTGTATCTGCAATTTCTTTTGTTCATCCTCTCTTTGTAATTTTTTTTTCCTCAGCTTCTAATCTTTTCTCCTCAGCTGCTAATTTCTTTTCTTCAATCAATGCTTTTCTTTCTTCAGCAGCAGCAGCTAATGCTTTGTCATATTGAGCAACTGCCCATTCTTCTAATTGCTGACCAGTCTTATCAAGAGCCCTGCCTTGTGTGATAAAATAATCTAATGTAGACATGTTGTCTAATAAGATCAGTAATTTGCAAAAGTAAATAAATTCACTTTCTTAGTCTTAATCAAAGACCTTGTATGATAACTTTTTAACCTGTGGAAAATAGTACTTAACTATCCCAATCACTGTGGGAAACAAGCCTTACAAAGGTCTTGTATAAATCCTTATATAATAACAGCTATAAGTTGCTGGTTCACTTTATAATATAAGTGCAGTGCACCAGAAATAGTGTTTTATATATCATCAACTGTGTACCTTTAGTAATAGCAATTAACTATCAGTTGATTCTTGTACATCAATTTATATGATCAACTATATTTTAAATAGTGTATGTCGATCAGGCACAAAACAAAACAGTTATACAGAAGAACATGAAAACATTTGCGGAAATGACATAAATCAAATGGGAAAAACAATAAAAGATAACCCGCAAGAGGATAACAAATACAAATAACGCCACAGTATATAAATATAAATTGAGAATAGAACTGAAAGATAGAATAGGGTAGACCAACAAATTACAAACAAATCAAAACAAACTAAAGAACAGAGGAATATTACAAAAACAACAATGAGTACAGTCTTCACAGCTAACACTAATAGCAACAGCTGTCGCAGCAAATTTTCAATCAAGAAAATTGCACCTATAGAAACGCACACATCAGACCCTCTATTACGTGGGATACTCTGTTGTGTGACAAATATCACATATAAATATTTAAACATAAATACATAAATGCATAAATAGTATGGCAATATGATGTAAATAGAGTGTTGCAGAAAGAATGTGTTGTAAAGAAGGCTCAGTTACACTGCCTAATAGTACAGTACTGTGGTACTTTATTAAACAAATACTTCTGGTCTAATTATTTTAAATTCAACACAGAAATAGAAGTTCCATCGTTGATGTGAATGATAACAATCGATGTAGGACTTCTCAGTTCAATAACATTTCCTTTCGCAAACACTGTCAAATATTCTCCAGTCCTGATGTGTAATGTTCTATGTTTCAACCAAGCTTGCTGTGTAACACTGTCAGTTGTATGGCAAATGTCCAACGAACCAAATGTCAACAAACGCTGACCTAGTTACCGCATACTCTCGACAGGACAGGTCACGCTGACATCACTGTAGAGTTGTACTGTTGATGTATTTGTGTGTCGTAACAGACCCCAAGGAACGTCTGGTCTCAGAAGTTTACTTCTCAATATGGTCACTGTGCAGGTTGACCCAGGAAGCTGGCACACCAGTTGATAAATGTAGATGTTGGGACTGGTGTAGTAAAGTGTAACGATTGTCAACTCATTAAACCCAGCACAGTTTTGGTCATACAGGTCATCTTGTCCTGGAACGTGATGAGGCTCCGACAAGAATGTGAGTGTAGACAATGAGTGTGTATATGAATGTCAGAACGCGAATGGTAGAATGATTCGATAGAGTTGACAAGTTGGTAGTACATCACTCATACTCACACTGTTCGAATTCAAGAAGTACTGGAACTACGGTGGTCTTTTTATAACATTTAATGAGACGCACACTTGGACAGTACGTGTATGGTTACAGGAACAAATGTCGACATAGACAGCATAATGTTGATCACAGGCATATCATCTTAAGTTAGCATTCATGCTTGGCAAATATCATAATGGAGCATTCGTAAATAAGCATTCAGAGTTCCATCATGTAAATCATCTGGCTTTACTGACTGGGCACGTCAGACCATAACCAATATATAGGAAGGCTCCTAGACCTAATCTCGTCTAGCGAATATCCCTTCACGTAAAGTTCAATATATATATTTTTTCCATAAAGATATAGGAATCCCAGACATGGGTTCTCACATGTAGCAGTGATCTCTTGGTTCATCGAGCGATAGTACAGGCATCCCTTTTTCTCACTCGATAAATACAAAGTATATGAATTTCAACATGGCTGTTCTTCTCTCGTGAGTTTCACTCACTATAGGATCCAGACCAAAATTGGTCATTCGTTAAATGTCCTCATTTCTTCATAACTTCTGTCATAGAGGTAATTGAATAATATCATATAATCTAGTGCTGATACATAGGAATGTCATCTTCCTTTGAATAAATATTCTTTTCAAAAGTACCACTGTGCATCTGTTTATCGACAACGATGGCGAAGCCCAAGTTCATAATAAATTGTGGTTTTACCTTTCTATGCGAAATATAACTTTGCCATTCCTTGGCAAAAGAGAATAAACACTGGGGTAAAGTACATACAACATGTCTAAATGACTATCACTTTTCCCCATCTACTTATAGATCACTTTTTCGGCGATAGGCCGGCTACATCAAAATTCTACATCCAGACAGGATGACAGCCATGAATCACACCCCTTGCTAGCGATACTTCCGCTGCATAGCCTTTGACCTTTTCTAGCGACAACCAACATAGTTCGACTTAGAAATGTAAAGATATCCATATATAAGACAGACTCGTCCTACTCATACAAACACTACGTATAAATTCAGGCCATAGATATACTGAAGCAAGAATAATCTATTCCTACCCAGCCAAAGAATAAATCGCAGTAGGCCTAAATTCGTCCGCGGAGTCCGATCGAAGATGACGGAACTGCCTTCAAGGGAAGTAACTCAAAAATGACTTCTCCTTAAGCACTTAAAAAGGAAACACTTTGTTTACCAAAATATTTGCGAACATAATAAGTATATAAATGTATTATATTGCAAGATAGTAAAAATTGCCCTTTACAAGTACATATAATTGGGAAAATATACATAGCAGGTTGGGGTCATTGGTGGAAGCAAGACAGGTTCCCTGACATTATATTCAGAATTATACGTCCTCAGGGGCTTGCGTAGCTGACTTCACTCCTACTGAACATAATATATAATTTATTAATATCAAACCACCACATCATCAGATCCTCATTAGTGATCTTGTACCATATTGATCTAAACTCTTGTCATCAGATCCTCATTAGTGATCTTGTACCATATTGATCTAAACTCTTGTCATTAGATCCTCATTAGTGATCCTGTACCATATTGATCTAAACTCTTGTTATCAGATCCTCATTAGTGATCCTGTACCATATTGATCTAAACTCTTGTCATCAGATCCTCATTAGTGATCTTGTACCATATTGATCTAAACTCTTGTCATCAGATCCTCATTAGTGATCCTGTACCATATTGATCTAAACTCTTGTCATGAGATCCTCATTAGTGATTCTGTACCATATTGATCTAAACTCTTGTCATCAGATCCTCATTAGTGATTCTGTACCATATTGATCTAAACTCTTGTCATCTGATCCTCATTAGTGATCCTGTACCATATTGATCTAAACTCTTGTCATCAGATCCTCATTAGTGATTCTGTACCATATTGATCTAAACTCTTGTCATAAGATCCTCATTAGTGATCCTGTACCATATTGATCTAAACTCTTGTCATCAGATCCTCATTAGTGATACTGTATCAAATTGATCTAAACTCTTGTCATAAGATCCTCATTAGTGATACTGTACCATATTGATCTAAACTCTTGTCATCAGATCCTCATTAGTGATTCTGTACCATATTGATCTAAACTCTTGTCATCAGATCCTCATTAGTGATCTTGTACCATATTGATCTAAACTCTTGTCATCAGATCCTCATTAGTGATTCTGTACCATATTGATCTAAACTCTTGTCATCAGATCCTCATTAGTGATCCTGTACCATATTGATCTAAACTCTTGTCATCTGATCCTCATTAGTGATCCTGTACCATATTGATCTAAACTCTTGTCATCAGATCCTCATTAGTGATTCTGTACCATATTGATCTAAACTCTTGTCATAAGATCCTCATTAGTGATCCTGTACCATATTGATCTAAACTCTTGTCATCAGATCCTCATTAGTGATACTGTATCAAATTGATCTAAACTCTTGTCATAAGATCCTCATTAGTGATACTGTACCATATTGATCTAAACTCTTGTCATCAGATCCTCATTAGTGATTCTGTACCATATTGATCTAAACTCTTGTCATCAGATCCTCATTAGTGATCTTGTACCATATTGATCTAAACTCTTGTCATCAGATCCTCATTAGTGATTCTGTACCACATTGATCTAAACTCTTGTCATCAGATCCTCATTAGTCATCCTGTACCATATTGATCCTTCTTTTCTACACAAACACCCATTTATGGACGTGTGTAACGTCATGGTTGTCTTGCTTGTTATTCTCCACGTCAGTACCACACTACGCGACTGCCTTGAAATCTGAGGTAAATATTTTTTAGTGCCCTGATATTTTTGGACAAACACAATATTTCCTCCCCGTGACAGAAAATTCGAGTAATGAGCCATTTTTATTCTGTTATATTTTAGTGTGTCTTGTCCCTAACGAAAAATTTTGATCTGTGACATACTTTCCCTTGTGCGACAATGTGCATTAAATTTCCCATGATACACCATTGACATAATTGACAGAGACATTATCTACGCTAGGCAGCAACACCATTGACATAATTGACAGAGACATTATCTACGCTAGGCAGCAACAACATTGGACGATCAAGCACAACAGCAGGAAGAGAAGAAGAAGAAAAAGATAATCCTTAAAGGATGTACATTCTGATGAAAGTACTAATGAAGAATGTGACTTACATATTAGGTCATCATCATTTCCCATTTTGCCCCATATGGAGCACGGAGTCACCACTACAACTAGACACCCCCCCTTGTTGGAAGTCTATAGCGAAACTTTCATGTGATGTTGAGTCAGTGGTTTCTGCAGCAATATGTTTAACACGATGAGGTTGTCAGCCTCCATACACAACCGCATATCAGTAGTCTCATACGACATACATGAGGGTGGAGTACCTGAGATACTACACATAGGGATTAGACAGGTAAAGGTTGTCCCACATCAGATACTGCCGTAGGGGAGAGAAGTTGTCAATAGTTCTTAATGCTAGGTCTCAGTTTTATAATGCGGGGTGACTAGTTCCCTTCTTAACTGTCTTTGCCTTTCCAAACTCAAGAGTAGAATCAGGTACCCATTTACAGACGGGTAAACTGAAGCAGGTATGCTGCCAGGTTTCAAACCCAGTATCTCTGAATCGAGAAGCAAACGCTGTAACCACTTTGCCACTCAGTGCTCTACATGAAACAATACCGATGTAAAAGTTAACCTACTTACTACAGGGAGGTACAATCTCAGTTAACAGTACCAATGAATATATCAACTTACTTACTATGTCAATGAGTTGAGACAGTCGGATGCCGAGCCTCACCACGAGTTTGTCAGTGGTGTTCCCCACAGGACGAATAAGTTTGTTGTAGCCACTGCTACGTAACAAGTCGTCGTACAGCCGTTTAGCGTCGTCGTTAGCCTCACACCACGCGGCGATGAAGATAAACAAGAGGTATTTGATAACTCCAGTAAGTACAACAACACAAGAACCCATGCCTCACCCGTTACTCATAGTGGAAAAAGTTGTGTGTAAATTCAGCGCAAATCGCTTGGAAGTAAACTTTTGCTGCTGAAAGTTGAGTATGTAGCAACACCACGGATTCTTCGGTCGACACAGCACGCGCTACAGACTTAACAGATCGGCTTGGCGAAGGCCGGGGAAGGGAGAGGATCTATAACTGTAACAGCCTGTTTCACGTGCCTGACAGTTGGCGTACGCCACCTGGTGGCAAGAGCAACCAGGGGCCATAATAAAAAACCTGTTGATGAAAGGGTGAAAGGAAGATCTTTATGAGTGAGAGTGCGTGTATATGTGTGTGAGAGTGCGTGTATATGTGTGTGAGAGTGCGTGTATATGTGTGCTTAATTGCGCTGTCCCCACTTTACAATGAAAAACAGAAGAAAAGAACAAAGAAAGAGGAGGCTGCTTTGCGATTTTTATTACATTTCGCTTGCTTTATTGCTCCTGCAAAATATGAAAGCAAAACAGAAATAAACTAGAGGGAAATATGAGTGCTGTGAGTAGTAAATATTCATTCACATAACAAACGGAAGAAACTTGTGAGAAGGAAAGAAAGAAAGAAAAATGACATTAGACAACAGCAAAGTATCATAAGTGATAGGCACTCCAGGGATTCAAACCAAAGATCATCCGGACACCGCCATCGCCTCGCTACGAGAATGAATCGTAACGGCCACGGATGATTCTTAATGGTCCCGTGCTAGAATGCTGATAATGCCTATCACTTCTGTTTCTTTTCTGTTAACTGGTTTTCTTTCTTTCTTTCTTTCGTTCTAGTGCCTACCATTTGCCTATTTTCGTTTATTATTTAAAACGATATACGACAGTACTCACCTGATCAAATCTTTCAACTCCAAAATTTGGTTATGATATGTGCACAACGGAGATATAAGAACGTGAGTGTCGATTATCCGAACTAATCATGGCTGGACCATTTTTCGGGTATCCGAATAACCGCTCATAAGTTCGACTAAAAGAAAACGCACTGCATTCTGACATGAAAAAGGGTACAGCAAGTTCCGTTATTGTTTAAAAACTGAATGTTAGGTCACAAAGTACAGAGTTATTTAACACACCTGCGCTTTTTCTTTTTTTCAAAACAAAGCAGGTCACCTACATTTTCGCACAATGTGCTGAGATTAGTTACGCTAAATTTCGGCTTTGTGTGAACCAGAAATTTGCAGTATCTCCCAGCGCGGCAACATTTGGCGTTCTTATAGTTTACCTGTTTTCTTTCTTTCTTTCTTTTTTCTTTCTTTCTTTCTTTCTTTTTTTCTGTATTGGTTTCTGCCATCGTTGTTGGCCTCGAAATTTTCATATTTCAACTTGGCACGAAACTTTTAACCATAGATATATGTCTTTTTGTTATATTAGAGCGCCTTTTATATAGTACCGGTATTCATTATTTCCAAACTGAGCTTTTGCAGATAGCGGTTTTCTCTGATTCTGTTGCCTTTCTATTGTTGTATAAGCTGGCTGGAGAAGATCTGCTTTCTACGAAAGAACGAACGAAATAACGAACGGTCAAACGAATGATCGAACGAAGGAACGATCAAAATCTTTATTTCTCAGGATAAAGAAATATACATTATTGCCTTTTTGCACATTTCTGCCCTGCAATATTATAATTCTCAACATGTTTTAAATTAAAACATTTATAGAAGGTTTACAACTTGCTCATTTCTTCTTAATTAGTTAAATATACTAGCCGCCATTAAAAACGCATCGAAATCGTGACATGTTTTCACTGTTGAAATGTTTATGCAAGTGAGCGATTTTCAAACCCCGAAAGTGTGCAAGTGATGAAGTTCATGTATTCCCACTTTACTGTCGATGTGATGTTTACTTCAAATTTTGCGTGCTTCATTCTGGCTTTATTAAAAGTCGAATCACATTGAAATTTGGCACACGCATTAGTCAAGTTTCAGCGAGTTAAAAGCCATTATCTGTTTTCATCGAAAGAAAGTCTGTTAATGTTTTTGTCATGCCTCGACTGTCGTCTCAAGAGCGATGGCAAGCTGTTGGTATGCTCAGCAGTGGAATGGCGACAAGAGAAGTGGCCAGACATTTCAATTGTGACCAGTCCACTATAGTGAGGCTGAACCAGCGATTTCGGGCGACAGGTACCACCAATGACCGTCCCAGGCTAGGTCAACCTCGTATAACAACACTAGCTCAAGACCGCCAAATTCTATTGTTACATCTGCGCAATCGCTTCCAAACAGCAACTCAGACAGCAGCTCATACACCTGGCACTCGGAGACTTGTCAGCGCAAACACCGTACTCCCCTTCATGTTTTCAGAGTTAACGTTACCGCTGACGTCTACGTTAACCAAGTACTGCGACCTATCGTAGTGCATTTCTTCCAGAATCACCAAGATTTGGGAATCTTTCAGCATGATAATGCTAGGCCTCTGTCGTGAAATTCTAAATCCACATATATAAATTAAAAAGTAAATGTAAAGCCTAACGAATTAATTCAATAAAAGGAAAGAAGAATGGTAAAAGAACAGTGCGGTCACAATAGCGTACGCCAGTGTTATTGAACGTCATACTAGCTAAACAAGAAAACCTCTTTTTATGCTCCGTCTGCATAATTGTAACGCTTTCACGTTTGCTAGTAAAGCCTACTGCATCAAATACACGCGTTTCTAAAAATAAAACTGGTACTGTGTTTCTTAGAAAACCTTGAGATACGCACACTGCTTAATGACCTAGATTTAATATTACATTAATGTCATTATATACACTGCGTAACTAAAAGACAGACGGGCTTAGAAGAGAGAGAGAGAGAGAGAGAGAGAGAGAGAGAGAGAGAGAGAGAGAGATGTACGGAGGAACGCATGCAATACTACCACGTCGTCTCGCGATATAAAAATTAATGCCACCCCACGCGAAAGGCATGCAGGCTTGATTTTTTTTCAAATAAACAGTGACAAAAAACACTACCAATACGAGGTAAGGTTTTAAAAAACATGTTTAATGCTTATTAGGAAACATGACACAATACTGTTTTACGTCTGAAATCCTGACATTAGCCTGACAGTACAGAAGACATCCCATCGTATAGAAGTGAACGGGTGGTAGAAGAAAATACATATTTTGAACGTAGCCACTTAACCCCATTAAACTTATATATTTGGGTGCCTTAGGACTTGCTGACAAAGAATATGTTAGGTGTTAAGCAAATAGTCTAGTAATTAACAAATTATAGCCAAAATACTATAGTGGTGTTGTCTGACAACACAGGATCATATTTGCTCATAATGGCGTGTTTGGACACTGCTTTAGGGGAAATGAGGCCACCACGTTAGATACGATTTGATTGGCTAGAATAATATGTAACGCGAAACATGATTAGTCGACTGCAAATACTATTTTTGGTTGTTAATGGAAACGGTAGGAAGGGTACATTTTTTCAAAGGCTTTTGTAAACATGGTCTCATTGGCTAGACCATTTGATATAGTCAATTAGGAGCGTCAGTTCAGGGCCACTTTTTGAAAATAAACTTTCTAGAAGCAAGTGCGTTGAGAACCAGCTCATATTTTTCTAATAAAAGCCTGGGACAGAGGCAGATCGGAATTGTGCCATAACTCATCGCCAGTCAACGTACTTGATAAGTCCAAATTTAAGCAAGGGCAGTGTTGCGTACATATTTTTTATATGTCGCACAGATTACAGTTGATACGATTACAAATGAAAATGTAACTATCTGTTTGATAAAAGGATATTTATTTATGAACTTACAACTTTTAAGAAAGGGGAATAACTCAGAATAGTAAATGTGTATTTATTCTTTGGGTGATCGGTTCCTGTTTTGTTTCCGTGGATTGAACAAGCGGAGGAATCTAGATTTTATATTATAGCTGGAAACAGATTGTTCTCGCTTAAGGTTTTGCAGGAATATTGAAAGTCCGAATCTAGGTTTACTGTTTGTCTGTTTGAGACGATTCGGTCTTATATCATGTTATCTTTGTGTGTCTGGGCTGGATTATTTCTTCTTACACGCTCAGCGGATGAAGATAAGAGAGTGTGTTCTTCGGTTATGGAGTCTGGCGGGACGCCAATGTCGGGCGGTCCAAAGTTTTGTGATCTCAAGTTATCATGGGGAAGAAGATTGTGTCTTCTAGGACTGTTTTAGTCTATGTGTTCCCCAGTATTGTTTCTATTACGCCAGAAAAGTGTTTTTGTGCTTGCTATTGATTCTTGGCCAAGGTAAACGTACTTTTACTGACTTCGTTCCTAGGCTTACGATGGGTTATGTTTAGGCCTATGTTGCGTGCATATTTTGACGCACATATTACAAAAATCGATATGGCTATTTAATATGGGAAAAATATAGACATGCATTCATTTGTGTATGAAAATGCTGTCTATGGGTAAAGCGAGGTAATCCATGTTTGATTCACACTTTTGATTACAGGAGTAATCGTTCTTGATATTGATCCGGCGCACGGATATTGCTCTTATGTTTGTACTTATTTTTTAGGGCCAGAAAATAGATTAATTTGCTTATTATGTTTATGGCCTGAATTCATATGTATTACATATTATTAGTACAAGTAGAATCAGTCCTATATTGTATATTTTGGATGGGTAGGCGGGACTAGATTCTTGTTATTCCGCTCTGGCGGAAGTATGAGTTGTCTTGAGAGGTCGTGATGAGTTCCGATGTACCGTGAATGGCGGGTACGCATTTTTCAAAGGGCTGGTAGATTCTTAAGGAAAAATTAGTTATGAAGTGGTTTTCTTCTACAGGAGATTGTGTCTCTACTGGAGTTTGTGTTAGAGACTCTCCTAAGGTACGGTACAATGTATAATTCGGACTCCATGTATTGCCAGACCCTATTTTGATGATCTCAGGTCGGTTAGACCTAGCTGAAATTTTGTGCTTCGTAACGCTAGGGTCAATTTTGTATCGACAAAGATGACAGGTTTTCCTACAGCGGTTATGGCTACGTGAATTAACCTAATTACCGTAGAGCTGTATGGAAACATTTATGAAACTATCTATATGCCCATTATAAATTAACTTTGGCTTATATTCACCTTCCTACGAGTGAGTGAGCGGCAACTCAGGGAGGCGGCCATGTTAGATTCCTGTCATCATATTTTCTGATTACTGTCCAAAGAACGGGGCATGTATCTTATTACTTGGACAGTGACAAAGAGATCTCAATCTTGATAGAAACCCCCTTTTCGTGGTTCCATAATATACTACAAACTATGGACGTCAAGCAACTTTGGTTATTTACCGATCCGCCTTCACTGACGCGTTTAGTCAGATAGGGGATGCGGCCATAATATATCATGACATTGAACTTTTGATGTACTACCTATTATTCATGAATGTGTCATGATTTCGAATCTGCTATGTATGCCTACAAATTGATGTGTCAACATAACCATGATGTACTCGTATGTCCCAGTGTGTACGTCTGAATAAATTGTGTAAACAAAGATTCCAGCAGTCTGCATTGGTGCCTTGTAGACAAGTGTATGAGTGATTATCTTGGTCAGCACACGAACAGTACACCATTCGCGTCAATCACAGTCTACACTTCTACTCCATACATATACCATCCTGCGTCGGTTGAAGTGACCAAGTTTAGGGCCTGCTTCCCCTGGAGCCTTAGAGGGAGACTTCTATTTACAGCTGCCTTTGCCTTCCCTGACTCAGGACTAGGGTGAGTTACCCATTTACCGCTGGGTAAACTGGAGCATGCCGGATCTCAACAACTCTGTACACCTCACTACAGACTGACATTTACAGAGCGTGCGAGTTGAAAACCGAAACTTTACAGTAGAAAGAAGTTTTTACAGTGGTGAGCCAGATCCCTGGGTCCAGCCTACGCAGTTTTGTGTTGAGAATCACAGTTTGCCTTGAAAGAACATTTGTTTGACCACATCAACATCGATGTCAGCTTGACCTGTATTGCCGATATGATGCTGTATCTAGGTCAGCACTTGTTGACAGTTTTTCGCTGTACAGACGGTATTACACATGACAGTTGTATCAAGTGTAGAAAATATCTGGAGCAGTATTGTTGACATTTCTCAACGTACAGAAGAATCACAGTATTGTTGAACATAAATTGCATAGTTCATCGTTGGATCTTCATATGCTCAACAGAGAAAAAAAATTTGAACTGTGTAATAGTTTAAAATTAAATCTATTACTCAATAAAGTGGCAAGTTATTAGTATTAAAATAAACTGTGCCTGCTTTACAACGCTATACCTGCAACACATTCCATTCATGATATAAATTATATTGTATGCTATATGCTATTTATGTTTACATGTTATTTGTGTATATGTGTAGGTGTTTATATGTTGCGGGCCTGGATGGGAGGTGACTAGAACAGGAAATACCGAGTAATATTGGTCTTGTTCTGGCGTTCTATAGGGAGCAATTTCTTAATTGAAATTTGCATGCAACATAGTTTGCAAATATTTGGTTAGTTGTGACGACTGTTTCATATTTGTATTTGTAACATTTTTTTCTGTTCTTTATTTTTGTTTGATTTGTTTGTATAATTGTAGGTCTCATCTTTCCTTTCATTTCAGTTTTTTACACCCTTATGTTTATACACTGTGGCGTTATTTGTCTTGTTATCTTATTGCAGTTATCATCACGGTTTCTGTGATCATTTTTTTTCATTTCTCCTATTTAATTTAATTTGATCTCTGCAAATTTGTTCATATTGTCTTTTCTTGTTTGTCCTTTGTAATGTCTTTAGTTGACATATGACATAGGAGTTATAGTGGTATACACTGATAGTATAGTACAGATCAGTACTTTATGATTATTTTCCACAGGTACCCAAGTGATCTTTGATTACATTGAGGTATACAAGACCTTTGTAAGGCTTGTCTCCCACAGTATTTGAGATACAGTTATTGTTGTTCATAGGTACTCAAGTTATCATTGGTTATTATAAACCATACAAGAGTGCACTAAGACTAAGTCTATGGTATAGACTTGTCTCCCATTAAAGTGAAAGAGGGTAATTTATTTACTTTTTCAGGTTTCTGATTTAAGAAGACAAGATGTCTACATTAGATTATTTTATTGCACAAGGAAAATCCCTTGATAAGACTGGGAAAGACTTAGAACAATGAGCTGTTGCTCAATATGACAAAGCATTAGCTGCTGAAGAGAGAAAAGCTGCTGCTGCTGCAGAGGAGAGAAAAGCTGCTGCTGAAGAGAGAAAAGCTGCTGCTGAAGAGAAAAAAGCTGCTGCTGAAGAGAGAAAAGCTCTGGCTGAAGAAAAAAGATTAGAAAAAGAAGCTGATAATGCTGCTGAACTAAAGAAATTGCAGATGCAAGTGGAGGAAAGGAGATTTGATGCAGAACAGAAAAAATTAGAAGCTGCTGCTGCTGCAGAACAGAAAAAATTAGATGCTGCTGCAGAACAGAAAAAATTAGATGCTGCTGCAGAACAGAAAAAATTAGAAGCTGCTGCTGCTGCAGAACAGAAAAAATTAGAAGCTGCTGCTGCTGCAGAACAGAAAAGATTAGAGGCAGAAGAGAGAAAAGCAATAAGAGAACATGAGTTTGAATTAGAGAAATTAAAATTGACATGTATGAGTAATGTTAATCAGGCATCTGGTGGTAATGGTGAACCCTTTGTGTACAAGGTCAAAGTACCAGCGTTCAACTCTGCCAGTGATGATATAACATTTTGGCTTTCTAGATTTGAACGGGCTTGTCGAGCTCATAATGTTGACAAATCACAGTATGTGAATCAGTTGTCTGAAAATCTAAAAGGGGACTCTCTGAGTAAGTTATATTTTGTTGAAGAGGCCGACAAGGACAATTATGATGTTGTTAGGGCAGCTTTGATAAAGAGATATCAGCTGTCTGAGGAAGGTTATCGTCTTTTGTTTAAAACAATGAGACCTGAGGTAGGTGTAGAATTCTCAGAATTCATCTCAAAAGCACGAATTACACTTTCACGATGGATTGAATTATCCAAAACAGAGAAAACATTTGATGGTCTTACGGATTTATTGGTAAGAGACAAGGTCATGTCTTCTGTAAATAAATCATTCCTAGAGTTCTTACATGAGCGTAAACCTAGTACATTAAAGCAAATGGAAGAATATTGTGACCAGTATGCCACGGCACACCCTGACATGATTCTTAGTAACTCTAACATTAAAGAGAGTATGCCAGTTGCTTCGGCAACAGAATATAATCAGAATTACTCACACAAATTCCAAGGAGCTAAAAATAAATTTGATAAAAAGGTTAATTGGAATAAGTATCAAAACCAAGATAACCACTCAAATCAGAGTTCTTCTTTGAAGAACTGGAATCGGGCTGATAGTCCTCGACACGCGAGGGGTACCCATAATTTTAGACATTCTCGGAAAGGGAGTAGCTATAGGAACTACCCAAGTACTTCATGGAGAGAAAAGAACCAATATTACAGGGATACTCAATATAATGAGCGTGATGATTATGATCATGAATATTATGATTCAAACCCAAATAGGGGTTATAAAAGGGGAAATAATAATTATAGAGACAATTACAACCGAGGTAGATCACAACACAAAAGACATGGTAAATCTTATTACCTGGCTAACTTTGCACAACAGGAGTTCCACGACACCGGTAATCAGAATAATGATAAAAAAGACTCCAATAGTGTAGCAAATTCTGCTTTCGATTTTGCTAGAGCATCTGAGTGTTCGCAATGCAAAACATTATTCGATCCAACCACAGTTTCTACTTTAAGCTGCGGTCACCCGCTTCCCGCTCTCCCTGCGTCAATCGCACATAATGGAAGGGGTGCTCTTGTCTTTAATAGGGGCCTAATAGATGGTACTCCGGTATCAATTCTTTTCGACTCGGGGTGCACTACCATCGGAGTGAGGCAATCACTCGTAAATCCTTCTCGAGCTACAGGCAATATAGTCAAATGTGTAACATTTGGTGGCACATTGGAGAAGTACTCCACTGCCATTATCAATATTGCTACGCCTTTCTTTACTGGAGAGGTGCAAGCATGT
The DNA here is from genome assembly GCA_024509875.1 of Oreohelix idahoensis. NCBI lineage: Eukaryota > Metazoa > Mollusca > Gastropoda > Stylommatophora > Oreohelicidae > Oreohelix > Oreohelix idahoensis. The sequence goes on from JAMPIV010007561.1 coordinate 19,811, forward strand.
CTCTTGCCGAATCCGATCGCTGATCTTATCATCGGTCGCATTCATGGAGTGAAAGAATGCACTCCACAGCAAATTTCTAATTGGGAAAATGTTAATATGCAATCTGCTAATGCAGTAATCACTAGAGCTCAAGCTCTTAATATGCCACAATCTTCACATACTGAAGATAATGATGCGCAGATCCAAGATGATCCCTTGGAAATTTCCCATGATTCCTTTATCAAACAGCAGGAAGATGATCCTACTCTAAAGAAATTCTTTACTCTGGCAACAAAAGGTGATCCGAATAAGGATACAAATCGTAAATCTTGGATTACGATGAGGAATGGCGTACTTGTACGTATGGTACAAGACTCCACTAAGTCCATTCATTCTCAAATCCTTGTGCCTAAAAATATGAGAGTTAAAATCTTACAGCACGCTCATGATTCGCAGTGTGCTGGACATATGGGTTTTTCCCGTACTAAGGCTAGAGTTCTTCAATCTTTCTTTTGACCTGCTGTGAATAATGACATACGAATCTATTGTCGATCTTGTAAAGTATGTCAAGAGATTAAATCCAGAGGTCCACGCCATGATGCACCTATTCAGGCTGCAGACATTCCCATTCGACCATTTCAAAAAATGGCGATAGACATCATTGGTCCATTTAAGATAAAGTCTGCTAGAGGACACCAATTTATTTTGACGTGTGTTGATATGTGCACACGTTGGCCGGAGGCTGTTCCTCTAAAGAGCATAACTACTGCTGATGTCGCAGATGCTCTTTGGTTAATATTTTCTCGTCTGGGGTTTCCAGCAGAAATATTATCCGACCATGGTACCCAACTCATATCGGATACCATGTCTCAAGTAATGTCGACTCTTAAGATAGAGAGATCGCTGAGTAGTATTTATCATCCTATGTCCAATGGGATGGTGGAACGTTTGAATAGAACTCTGAAAAACCTACTAGGTAAGATAACAGAAGATCATCCTCAGGATTGGGATAGGGTTTTACCCGCGGCTCTCTTTGCATATAGAGAGGTCGCCAACGAACATACAGGATTTTCTCCCTTTGAACTTGTCTTTGGCGCGAAACCGCGAGGTCCTATGTCCTTACTTCATGATCTTATAACTGCTGATAATATTGTTGATGACACAAAATCCTCTTATGAATATGTCATCGCACTTAGACACAAGATTATTGAAGCATGCAAATTGGCAACTGCTTCTTCTGAATTTGCGAAACAGAAGGCAAGGGAATTTGCCAATAAAAAGAGATGTTTGCGACAACTTTGTCCAGGTGACAAAGCATTTGTCTTGCTACCTTGTAGGGAAAATAGACTTCTTATTTCTTGGAAAGGTTCGTACGATATAATATCAAAAGTTTCCGATGTTGACTATATCGTCGATATTGACGGGAAGGGTAAAACCTTCCACATCAACATGCTCACGGAATTCCATGAACGTCCTGATTATTTACAACCTGTTTTCCAGGCAACGGACGATTTTCCAGTCCAACATGGACAGTACTCATCTCTGTCAGTAATACAGGATGAGGAAACGAGTTTCTCGGATGTAAATTTACCTTTTCCAATGATTCCTCTTCACTCTAATGAATCATGGAAAGATGTTGCAATTTCTCCAGAATTATCTCCAGGAGAGCAGAAACAAGTTTCTACTATGTTAGAACAATTTCAGGATGTCCTTACTGACATTCCTGGTCAAACTGATGTCATTCAACATGACATTATTCTTACTGACCATAGTCCTATAAGAGTCAGACCGTATCCCATCCGATACATTTTCAAGCACAGGTAGAGAAAGAGTTAGATGAGATGATAGAGTTAAAAATTATTGAACCATCCACATCAGCATATTCTTCGCCGATGGTTATTGTACGAAAAAAAAGACAATAACATACGTCTTTGCGTGGATTATCGCAAATTGAATCAAGTGACTAAATTTGATGCTGAACCTATGCCTTTACTAGAAGAGCTACTTACGAGACTATCGAATTCTCATTTCTTTACTAAACTCGATTTGTCTAAGGGATATTGGCAAGTTCCACTATCCGAACACGCCAAACCGTTTACTGCTTTTTCGACGCCTAGGGGTCTATTCCAATGGAATTTCATGCCTTTCGGTCTTATGAACGCCCCTGCAACATTTGTACGCATGATGCGTCGAATCCTATCTCATCGCTCAGATGTCATTGCGTATCTTGATGACATCTGCCTTTTCAGTGATACTTGGAACGATCACTATAATGGGATAAATGAACTATTGTCTATCTTACGCGAGCATAACCTGACAGCGAAACCATCGAAAGCATGTATTGGTTTTAGCGAAATATCTTTCTTAGGACACCGTGTTGGTCATGGGTTCCTAAAAACAGAAGACCATAATACAAGTAAGATACTTAACATTTCTATTCCTAAGACTAAAAAGCAAGTGCGAAGTCTCTTAGGTCTAATACAATTTTATGGACGATTCATTCCGAATCTGTCCTCCATTATGTCACCTCTTTCTTCCTTGCTAAAGAAAGGGTCTCCTAATGTAGTCCATTGGACTCAAGAATGTCAATCCTCTCTGGACAAGGTTAAAACTATGTTTTCTACTTCACCTATCCTAGTATTGCCTTCTAAGGATAAGACATTTATTCTTCGTAGTGACGCTTCATCCACCGGGATTGGAGCAGCACTAATGCAAGAGTACTCTGGAACTCTGCATCCTGTGATGTATATTTCTCGGAAATTAAATGCCGCAGAGAAGAATTACTCGGTCCTAGACCGTGAATTATTGGCTATGGTTTGGTCAATCCTTAAACTGCAAAGATTTCTTCTGGGCGCGCATTTCATTGTGGAAACTGACCAGAAAGCTCTTACGGCTATTCAGAGTAAAAATCTGAAGAGCGCAAGATCAACGCGATACGCGATTGCTCTACAGCCATTTCATTTTTCGGTGCGAGCTATCCGTGGGTCAGAAAATGTGATGGCAGATATTTTGTCTAGATGCCCACATGATTCATAACTGTTATACAACTTTGATACTGTTGTTTCTATGTTGAAATGTGTACACATATGTAATATATCATATATTGATTGTAACACTACTTAGCGGTTCATTGATATTTATTCACCGCTGATCTTTCAATGTTTTTCGTTTTTGATGATCATGATGTTAAGATATCTTAGATGAAATTTATGTATAAACTAATGTGGAAATTATGTCATTGCTAATATTGTAGTATGCGTTGGTGACACCTCTCTGGAAATATTAATACTTAGAGAAGTACCTTCTCTAAGGTCATAAAACTTATGCTTATCATCTGCGCATTGTTATTGGTGCGTTGTGAGCCTATTGTATGTTGCTCCTAGATGTATTTCAAAAAAAAAAATGTACCATTTTTTTTCCCCCGAGGGGTGTGGTAATCTGTTGCGTGCATATTTTGACGCACATATTACAAAAATCGATATGGCTATTTAATATGGGAAAAATATAGACATGCATTCATTTGTGTATGAAAATGCTGTCTATGGGTAAAGCGAGGTAATCCATGTTTGATTCACACTTTTGATTACAGGGGTAATCGTTCTTGATATTGATCCGGCGCACGGATATTGCTCTTATGTTTGTACTTATTTTTTAGGGCCAGAAAATAGATTAATTTGCTTATTATGTTTATGGCCTGAATTCATATGTATTACATATTATTAGTACAAGTAGAATCAGTCCTATATTGTATATTTTGGATGGGTAGGCGGGACTAGATTCTTGTTATTCCGCTCTGGCGGAAGTATGAGTTGTCTTGAGAGGTCGTGATGAGTTCCGATGTACCGTGAATGGCGGGTACGCATTTTTCAAAGGGCTGGTAGATTCTTAAGGAAAAATTAGTTATGAAGTGGTTTTCTTCTACAGGAGATTGTGTCTCTACTGGAGTTTGTGTTAGAGACTCTCCTAAGGTACGGTACAATGTATAATTCGGACTCCATGTATTGCCAGACCCTATTTTGATGATCTCAGGTCGGTTAGACCTAGCTGGAATTTTGTGCTTCGTAACGCTAGGGTCAATTTTGTATCGACAAAGATGACAGGTTTTCCTACAGCGGTTATGGCTACGTGAATTAACCTAATTACCGTAGAGCTGTATGGAAACATTTATGAAACTATCTATATGCCCATTATAAATTAACTTTGGCTTATATTCACCTTCCTACGAGTGAGTGAGCGGCAACTCAGGGAGGCGGCCATGTTAGATTCCTGTCATCATATTTTCTGATTACTGTCCAAAGAACGGGGCATGTATCTTATTACTTGGACAGTGACAAAGAGATCTCAATCTTGATAGAAACCCCCTTTTCGTGGTTCCATAATATACTACAAACTATGGACGTCAAGCAACTTTGGTTATTTACCGATCCGCCTTCACTGACGCGTTTAGTCAGATAGGGGATGCGGCCATAATATATCATGACATTGAACTTTTGATGTACTACCTATTATTCATGAATGTGTCATGATTTCGAATCTGCTATGTATGCCTACAAATTGATGTGTCAACATAACCATGATGTACTCGTATGTCCCAGTGTGTACGTCTGAATAAATTGTGTAAACAAAGATTCCAGCAGTCTGCATTGGTGCCTTGTAGACAAGTGTATGAGTGATTATCTTGGTCAGCACACGAACAGTACACCATTCGCGTCAATCACAGTCTACACTTCTACTCCATACATATACCATCCTGCGTCGGTTGAAGTGACCAAGTTTAGGGCCTGCTTCCCCTGGAGCCTTAGAGGGAGACTTCTATTTACAGCTGCCTTTGCCTTCCCTGACTCAGGACTAGGGTGAGTTACCCATTTACCGCTGGGTAAACTGGAGCATGCCGGATCTCAACAACTCTGTACACCTCACTACAGACTGACATTTACAGAGCGTGCGAGTTGAAAACCGAAACTTTACAGTAGAAAGAAGTTTTTACAGCCTACATGAATCTACTTATGTTCAGATGTCAGAACGACATATCGTTTAGCAGCACTAAGAATGTTTCTACACAGCAATTATGAGGACAGATAATGCTGATATTGGTGGAAACTTTGATATCCTTATGAAGTGAATCTCTCTAGAAGTTTTGTCATCTCACCGTTGTGTGAGCGATGTTAAGGACCAAGGAAGCCCTCTTGGAATCCGAATTATTGTCAATCATTCATCAGAGAACAGGGTTGTCCCTTACTACCCGATAATGATCCAGAGATCACAGTTATGAAAGAAAGATCTATTATGGGAGATTTAGCGTTTACTCCGAAGATATGTGCTGAATGCTATTTGAAAGAATCTACGCTAGAGTACAAGCTACACTCATGCTAAGAGAGATTCTGTACAAGAGTCACTATGAACATTATGTATAAACTGACGTGATCTGTCAGTACAACCTGATATATATATATATATATATATATATATATATATATATATATATATATATATATATATATATATATATATATATATATATATATATATATATATAGATGTGGATTAACTATAGAACTCGAATGCTTGTCTACAAATGTTCCAGTATGAGGTTATCCAGCATGTATGCTAACTTAAGATGATACACCATTGATCAACACCATGCTGTTTATGTCGTCATGTGTTCCTGTAACCATACACGTACTGTTCCAGTGTGCGTCTCATTAAATATTATAAAAAGAACACAGTAGTTCCAGTAATCCTTGACTTCTACATGTGAGAGTATGAATATATTGTTACCAAGTTGTCAACTCTTCAGAACCATTCTACCATTCGCGTACAATGTACTCTCACTTCAATGTTTACACTACCCTGTGTAGGTCGAGTTGACCTGTGTCTGTCTTCACGGTGACAGCACCTCTTTGAATACAACAGTACTACCAGCCATCATACTTTACAGTGAGGTTCTATACACCACACTCGATTCTTTACAGTGGAGTCGCAAACAACAGAACTTTACAGTGGTGTACTACAGTTGTAGTAAGAAATAACTTTTTTACAGGCAGTAATCGTTATGAGTCTCGGATGTACAATAGATTATAGTGGTTATTCCACTTGAACAGCTGTTGTCTAGTTAATTTATTTAAAAATATATGAGTGTATCGCATTCGAATCTTCGAGATTCAGAATGCTTGTCACGGTGGCGGAGTTCCACGTGAGTTAAGTGTTCTAAGCTATTTTTGAGCTGTGAGCGAAAGTTCTCGGAAAGTTAGCCCCAGGCTTTTGTGATTGGCTGGGGTGTTCTAGGGAAGAATGTTTTTGGTGTCAGTGTGTACTGGGCGAGTGCACTGGAGAGATGTAAAGTGTTTTTCAATGTGTACCAGTGTACATGCATTTATGCTGAGATATATTATGTGTGATTATCCCAGATGAGATGTATTAGCTAAGGAGATGTTTCTTAGGCCTTTGAGTACACAGGCCAGTGTTTAAAGATTATGTACATTTTTGAAGAGTTTGTGTCCTGGGCGTGACTGGAGAAATCAGCCCAGTGTTTTCGAGGGAAGCCTGTACACTGCTTGATGTGTCGACTTATATTATGAGGCCTATTAGAGAATGTTTTTGGTGTCAGTGTGTACCGGGCGAATGCACTGAGGAGATGTAAAGTGTTTTTCAATGTGTACCAGTGTACAAGCATTTATGCTGAGATATATTATGTGTGATTATCCCAGATGAGATGTATTAGCTAAGGAGATGTTTCTTAGGCCTTTGAGTATACAGGCCAGTGTTTAAAGATTATGTACATTTTTGAAGAGTTTGTGTCCTGGGCGTGACTGGAGAAATCAGCCCAGTGTTTTCGAGGGAAGCCTGTACACTGCTTGATGTGTCGACTTATATTATGAGGCCTATTATTTATCAGCAGTCTTCTAGATGGATTAAAGACACTGCTTGATATGTCGACTTATATTGGTGAGGCCTATTATTTATCAGCAGTCTTCTAGATGGATTAAAGACACTGCTTGATATGTCGACTTATATTGGTGAGGCCTATTATTTATCAGCAGTCTTCTAGATGGATTAAACTGCGTTGAGACGTCATATATTGGTGAGGCCTATTATTTATCAGCAGTCTTCTAGATGGATTAAAGACAGTGCTTGATATGTCGACTTATATTACGAGGCCAAGGTTTGGACCGGCCGTATTATGATTAACTGCAGTACAGCGATTTGGTGGAGCTGTTAGGAAGCTGTTAAACTGCGCTGAGACGTCATATATATTGAAGGCCTATTATTTACTAGCACTGCGATGGTCAGCAGTCTTATGTACATGAATTAAAGAGCGCTGAGACGTCAAATATTACAGGCCTATTATTTACTAGTACTGCAATGGTCAGCAGTCGTATGTACATGAATTAAAAAGCGCTGAGACGTCATATATATTTGAGGCCTATAACTATGGGCACTGCGTTTGCCAGTAGTTCTTCTTGATGGATTATTGTTATTATATAATGTGGATCCTTCTTTTGGTATGCTATTATGACCTGTGTAACATGCTGTATTTTGTCTACGTTATCGTGACCGTGTTGTGGTGTAGATAAACTGTTCATTGACTGTCACAAGGCGTTCAACCCTCCATGACTCGTACGTGAGCTATCGTGGCGTGAGTGACTGTTTCTATACACCCTTCACATATCATACACGGTAACAGCACAGCAGTACACCCTGGATAATTAGCCTACATACAGTATGCAACGAACAGACTGGATGAATAGCAGCTTGTATCAATTAGGGTATGGAATGGTGATGGAACAATCATACTTTATCAGTTGCAAGGAATAAAGTTTACTGTATCAGTACTTGTTTAATATTTCCTTGAATTATGGGACCGTGGTACTAAAGTATTAGAGCAGCACCTGGTCTGAGTTTTGCTGAATCCAGAGACTGGTAGCACACTCCTTGGTCAAGATATCGACCAGTGTTGTTTCTCAAGAAAACTGTGAAGCAAGCGAGCAGAGGAGTCAGTTTTCCTGCCGCCCACATAGAAGATAAGATTTCGTTGGCCAGAGCAGCTCAATCTTGTGTATACCCCCCTCTAAAATTGACTGTACATTAAATCAAGAGGGACAGTTATTTGTTTTCAAATAAAAAGAAACTGTGAACCTTTCCAATATTATTTCCACCAGTAACAAACACATGAAGTCATGATGACAAACAACAACCTAGCTTGAAAAGCCAGTATTACCTCATAGTACTACATCACTACTTACACACATATTGTAATAATATTATATGTCAATACAAAGATCCTATCTATAAATTGTGTACATACAACTTATGATTACATTTGATTGTGATTCCTGATTCACTTTGTAGTTGAATCAGGATATCTATTATTGAAAGGAATTAATACATATTTTAAAAGTTAACACTTGACTTATTAAGATAGTCTTATAGAGTGTTCTATGTATGTGAGTGTCACAGTGTTGTAAAGTATTGTGGATTGAATTAAATTGTTTATCGGTCTGTTGGTTGTTGTGAACATACACTTCATCACTATCATAACCCTAGACATTCAACGTAGTCATCACTATATTCCAGAATAAGTCTGACTGAGGTCTAAATGTGGTAGCAAAGTAAGGTCATCTGTAACACACCACACTTATTAGATACAGATACCTTCACAGCTGATCTCAGTCAGTACACTAAGTCCCCTATAAATATTTATAATATCCCACTTACCACAGCCTCACACAGCGAACGTTACCAAGAATTTCTTAGCCCAGCAACCTTTTCTTGTACTGGATTGGCCTGCAAACTCTCCTGACATGAATCCGATTGAACACGCATGGGATGAACTGAACAGAAGGGTCCGCCAGTTTGACATCAACAATGTGAATGATCTCGAGCGAGCACTCATTGCAGAATGGAACGCCATACCCCAAACATTTTTCGAGACACTCTGCAATAGGAGGAGACGCCGATGCCAAGCCTATATTGATGCTGTAGGGGGTCATACACGGTATTAATGATTGCTGTGACTGAATGACAGTGAGTGCGACTTTTGTTTTTACACCTAGGGTTGACAACTGCTTAGGAGCCGGTTCTGAATTGTCTCATGTTTAATAATACAGCAAATTTGGGTTAGTAAATGGATCAGAAATGTAAAATCAGTGGTTTCATGTATTTTAAATTTAGCACAACGAGTTGGGGTTCATAAACTAATGCGATGCGTTTTTAATGGCGGCTAGTATATAATGTCATACACAGCGCCGGTTCCAGGGACTTGGCGATGAAACCACTGGCTGTGGTCGCCAAACTTAGGGGTGCTCAAACTGCCCCACAGAAAAAAAAATTAAACACAATGAACAAAAATGGGTGAGAATTGTGGTTTTGGGTTTTGTTTTTGTCAACTGGAACATTTTAAAAATATAACTTTGCAAATATCAAAACACAATGTGGGAAGATTTTCAATATTTTAATTAGTAATATAAATCTATATGTAGGGCCAATGACAGATGACCCGGGGTGACTAAAACCCCAAAGGTGGCCCTAGCCATTCAGTATTAGAAATTGCGACTGGAACCTGAAACAAGCAATTTATCTCGGAATCGTCTTCAATCAGATAAACAGTATATCCAAGTCCCTCTCCTGCTATACCAGTTCAGCACTGGCACAGACAGGTATTCCCAGAAATGGTTCAATACCCTAATCCGTACTTCTTACAAGGCAAATTACGTTTTTGCGTGCTGTTGTCTGGACAAAAAGGATATTCCGTTAACCGACGTTTTAGATAAACTGCAGTCAGGTTGTGTTACAATAGAACGTCAAATAGAAAGTAGTTTCTCTTTATTAAAGTACAAGCCAACTGGTGAAGGTAAACATGTTTCTCCATAACTTCCTGTCCCTAGCTCATCAATTTTGTTGTTGACTTCCATGCCACGAGTTCAAACGGCCCAACATCTTCTTTCTTTGTCATTCGCCTTCTTTAATAAGGGAATAAAGGAAAAAGTTTGGTCAATTCTGAGATGTTTAGCATCAAATCAAACGTGCTGGAGTTATTCATCATCTTGTATTATGTGACACAGAAATCAAGAACAGAAAAAAAAATGGCCGAAGTTATTTACAACAACATGAGACATAAACTAACATCTAAACAAATAACTCATACATTGAAACTGAGAATAATCAAGTGTTACATATATTCTTCATTATTGTATGGTGTAGAAACATGGACAATGAATAAGCAATTGGCAGAAAGAAGTGAGGATCTCGAGATGTGGTTATAGAAAAATGGGGCGTAGCTCACGGGAAGGGAATAAAACAAATAAAGAGAAAACCTAGGAATGAAAAGAGAATTAATGAAGGAGATCAACAATAGACAACTAGAATATGTTGGCCATATAAAATGACGTAACTCCTTGCAGAAGACCAGAATAGAATGAAAAATTGAAGACAAACCTGCAATAAGAAGACAGCGCTATAAGTGGAAAGATAACATTAATAGATAGACAGAAGAGAGTCTATCAGAGCTCACCATGGCGACAAGAGACGTTCGAGAACCATTACAGCCGACCTTCGTTGTGAAGATGGCAGCTGATAACGATGATCATATGTGATGTAGCTGTCGTCTCTTACTATATTATCTGAAGTAAAGTAACACCACTACATGATCTGAAGTAAAGTAATACCACTACATGATCTACTGTAGGGGACTGAAGTGTTAGAGACTTCACTGGGAAGATATGTTTATATCTCCGAGATCATCCACTGTTCTATAACAAACACTATAGGACAGATAATATATTACACAATGTTGCATCGTCATGGCCAGAGAGATGTTACGTTTAGAAAGCAGTCCGTTTTTTCCGTCATTCCTCATATTGTCGGTCCAATCTTTTCATTTGATTGTTCTCGCCAAGAAGTTGTTTTCCTGCGAGACATGACTAGCCCTCTTTACCTTAAAGTCGGAGATAAGAAGTTCTGGCCAGAATTCGTTGCTCACGCCAATATAAAGGTGCTTGTTTTGTGTGTATGTGCGTATATATATATATATATATATATATATATATATATATATATATATATATATATATATATATATATATATATATATATATATATATATATATATATTCTCTATGTCTGTATGTGTGTGTGTAAAAGCATGGATGCATATCTGGGAATCCGTGTGTGTTTTATTATTCACTTGAAAGTATTCAAGGTTACCATCCTGTTGCATCCATGTTCGGTGGTGCATTTGAATTGGATGTCGGAGCTTCTGTTGGCTGTACGGGTGCGTTCCGTGTAAATATTAAAACGAGGGACACTTGAAAGAGCGCAGTTTCTGAAAGCTTCTTCTGTCAATATTTGAGAAAATCCATAAATCAAACACGAGGAAGGTCTCAAATCAAAGAATCTGTGGAGAAACGCGAACTGTGTACGAATGATTTTTTTTAGGGGGGGGGGGGGAGGGGGGGGGGGGGAATGAGAAAACAGATTTATAAAAAAAACTATGAACATTTGTGGACGAAAAATTATATTGACCTCTCACCCAATCTTTTTTCTACTTTGTCTCCAATATTTGTCTATAAATTCGGATTCATCCAGTCTATTTCAAATGAATCAATGCGATTTTTTTTTGTTTTTACAGATTGTGACGGTAGTGCTATTCATTCGTTCCATTTTTCTGTCCATCCTATGTTTCACTCCTCTACGTCAGTAATTTGCCAAGATTCTTTCCTAGTCTAGGTGCATTCCTCTGAGATAACGCCAACTTAAGCCACACCTGACATGTGTATCTTTTCAATTATGAAAGTTAACGATTATTGAGACAGAGGTTGACGTGCATTGTAAAAACGAGTTAAGATGTCTGACACCACATTCGGATTATGTATTTGTTTTCGTGCAGGTAAAAGATGAGACAAACAAATGTTGTCGATGGTCGCTTAAAGATAACGTGTGTTTAAACTTTCGGACATGACATGCACAGATCGTCAATCCTTATATATGTCTTGATTTTATCAATAGGGACACCGGGGCATTTCACGTAATTATCTCTGGCGAGGTCTCTTATCCTAATAAACAGAGACAACAATATTGAAGAATTAGGGCAGGTCATATGACATAATTATTTCTGGCGATGTCAATAATTAGCAAGACTGCGACCCTTCCTAATTTTTAAAATATGCGTAGGTGTAATATACTAAATAATACACCATACATGATGATTTGTCCAAATAAAAAATAACTAGCCTAAATTGTGATTGATTTTAACAAAATAAACTAGTGACATTAAATTACGTGGCGATTTTTTAAGTATATGACCTGAGTGGCTTAAGATTCCCCAGTTATTTTTCAATTTCGTCACGGAGAACAGACGTCAGGGAGAGATAGAAAAAGGATTCCATTGTAGGATGTGCCAAAGTTATTAAGAAGTACGATAACTTGTAAAATTAAAAGTATAAAACATCTTCTATACTAATTAGAGTCACAAGTCCTCATGTGTTAAAGTTAGGAGTTGTGAATTAGCGATTATTCTTAATCATATAAGAAGACTGCACCTACGGCTGCAGTAAAGTACTATCCATCCATCTGTGCAAAAAAGTCTGCATACCCGTTCATAGCGAAGGGGGTAAGTTTAAAAAAAAATATTTTTTATTCTTATGTGTGTATTTAAATGTAAAGAAATTGCTTATTGATGTAAAGTTGTGTATAAGGCTGACAACCTCATCATGTAAAATGACTTTCCATATAAACCACCACTACAAGAACTGGTGACTGCTTAATGCGGGGTGTCACTCAAGGAACCAATAGCAGAGGTATCCCTATGCTCCATAGGAAGCCGAAAGAAGATGATGACGATTTCATAATGAATATTTCAGATGTCAACGTTGTCATTCAATTGATGTACATTGCACTAAGATTCATTTGCACGCTTTCGCTATCCTAACACACTTTCATCTGCCTTGAGTGTCTGTATTTCATGCTCATGGGCATCGGAAAACTCAGAGGAAGATGAAATGGTGGAGAAAAGCGATGGTCACCTGATGTTTACATCAGAAAACTAAAGACTAAGAAAGGTACTCTGTTGTATATTCTCTCAGTTCCTGGTACTAATTACTAGTACACAGCTCTGGACACTACCCATAAGAGACAGGTGTAGAGGACACTCGAAGCGGCGACATTTGTGAGATTTACATGAGCAACGAACGTGATCCCAAAAGCCATTCGACTCCTGACTTGAGAAGGAACGGTTAAGTCTTCACTGAGAACCAGCAATAACTACATCAGACTTCATTGACAAACCATTGCGTCACCTACAACGGTAAGTTCAACTCAGTGCCACAGATACTGGACTCAAAATTTATTCTCCAAAATTTCATCAACATCATCAAGTGCCATACCTAGTACAATATTTCTCCACAACTTCCTGTTTCCAGTGTGGTGGGTTTTGATGTTAAAGAAATATATATTATTTGTAACAGATGTGAGGTCAGCTGTGCAAGCCCCTGAGGTTAGTTATTTAGGAATATGTTCTCAGGGAACCTGTCTGCTACCACCTTATGACCTCAACCTGTCCTATATTTTCTCCTAGTTAAGTGTAAAGGTGTGTGAGTGTTGTCTAGCTAGATGTCTAGGGTATATGCGATGTAATGTAATGTAATGACAACACTACACTTATAAATTAATGAACAATTACGAAACAAGTCACTGTTAAAGTTTAAACGTTAAATCTTTTTTTGTACAATTTATTTTCCAGTATCTCTGTTCTTTTTTTGGATACCGGAGTACTGAAAACTCAAGGTGATAATGAAATGTATTTACAACAATTAGTTCAAACTATAAATGAGTCTGTTATTATACACAACTATAAAAAATGTCACTCTTGAAAAGTGTCAATTAAATCTTGATCCTATGAACGGGTAATAATGGGAAGAACGTCTGTGTTCATCATATTCTGAACTAGGAAATACACAGTTGGAAAAGAGAGTGGATAATCTGAGGTATCATGTGCCCGTGGACGAATTCTTATCTTGGTAGTAGCTGGAATACAAGATGGTTTCAGTCCAAGCTAACAGCTTCAAACTGCCAAGTCAGGATACTGCCCTTGAATTCTCAACAGTGAGGCAAACAGACAATACTGCCTCAATTCTTCAGGTGCAGATGTACATACAAGTATAGGTTGACCAATGGCGCTCTTTGATTCAGAGATAAAACCCTGGAATAAGAGTAATAAGCCCTCCTCAACACCTCATATACCTCTCTCTATCCCTAATTATTAAACATTTTCAACATTGTCAGAATCAGCATGGTAACTCAACAATTAGTTAACGTTCTTATATGGTTTCGTACCCCATTCATGGTCAGATAATCTTTCAAACTTTAGTTTGACACTTTCCTTGACATAGGAAACATTTTAATTAATTATATAATAATAATAATAATAATAATAATAATAATAATAATAATAATAATAATAATAGCCCCTTCAGTCATAACTGACTATGGGAATGCGCCCCTGAGGTGGCAGCCCTCAGCTGCTTATTTTCCTGGTGCTCCTTTCGACGTTTTCTCCTCACCTCTGCTTCTTGTGTGAGCCTTTCTTCGCCCAATCTGAGGTGGTGCCGTAAATAGCATCGCCACTTAGTGCGATCGGCAGCTTCATCCTCCCATGTTGCTGGATCCATGTCCAGTGCCCTCATATCTCTCTTGCACACATCTTTGAACCTCAGCTGTGGTCGCCCAACTGTTCTCTTGCCATCTGCTAATTGTCCGTAGAAGATATCTTTTGGGATGCGACCATCTTCCATGCGGCGAACATGGCCAAGCCAGCGAAGTCTGCGCTGTCTAAGCAGCGTATACATACTCTGAAGGCCAGCACGTGACAACACCTCGACATTTGTCACTTTATCTTTCCACGAGATGCCGAGGATGCGGCGTAGACACCGCAAATGGAAGGTATTGAGCCTTCTTTCTTGCTTAGCATAGGTCGTCCAGGTCTCACTGCCATATAGGAGTGTGCTGGTGACGCAGGCATTATATACCGCAGCTTTGGTCTTCATTGTGAGTTTAGAGTTTCCACAAACACGCGATGTGAGGCGGGCAAAGGTAGCTGCAGCTTTGCCAATGCGGCTGTCGATTTCTGTATCCAGTGAGAGTTTGTCATTGATGGTAGACCCTAGGTATGTGAAGTGGTGCACCACTGCCAATTCATAGTTATCGACAGTGATAACTGGTGCAGCACCCACATCCTGACTCAGCACATTCGTTTTCTTTAGACTTATTGTGAGGCCAAAGTCCTTGCATGCTTTAGTGAAGCGATTCATCAAGCTCTGAAGCTCCTGTTGGCTTTGAGTGACGACTGCAGCATCATCAGCGAACAACAAGTCTCTTATAGTGACCCTTCTGATTTTTGTTTTTGCCTTCAGCCTTGAAAGATTAAACAGACGGCCATCTGACCTAGTGTGAAGGCATATTCCTTCAGTTGCATCTCTGAATGCATGTTTCAAGAGTAAGGCAAAGAAGATTCCGAAGAGGGTCGGAGCCAGTATATGCGATCAGCTAACTTGTGTAGTCGCATTAAGATGACTTTGGCAAAAACCTTACCAACAATACTAAGAAGAGAGATGCCTCTGTAGTTATTGCAATTACTTCTGTCTCCTTTATTTTTATACAGTGTTACAATCTTGGCATCTCGCATGTCTTGAGGAATAGTTGTCTCTTCCCAGCACTGGCACAGCATCCTATGCAGGGGATGTAATAGCGTGCTCTTACAGCATTTGATTAAATCAGGAGGAATCCCATCACTGCCTGGTGCTTTGCCAGAGGCCAAGCTATCAATGGCCTTGCTGAGTTCCTCTAATGTTGGTTCGGCATCCAGCTCCTCCATAGTTGGCAGACTATTGACAGCATCAAGGGCTGCAGGCGTAACGGTATTGTCTCTAGCGTAAAGCTCAGAGTAGTGCTCGACCCACCTCTCCATCTGCTTACCCTTATCGGTTAGCTTCTCTCCGCTGATGGTCTTTAGCGGTGCCGTCTTACTTTTATGGGGGCCAAGTGCTTTCTTTATACCGTCATACATTTGTCTATATCAAGTCATGTGCAAACACGGTGACTTGCTGAAGAAGACGGCCAGTGGTTTTCTGGTCTTACATCATAAAACTGTACAACAATTTCCCCATTAATATTTAATTTTATTTTCTCCCAAAGTGTCAGTAAGTCTGGCTTTTCTACAAAATGATAATATCTTTCTTAACAACTTTGTGATACAACATAAAGTTTGATGTTGGCGCTTTCCTATATATGCCTCTACCCATAGAATTTTCATACATATTCAATAATACATACATAATAATAATGATGATGATATAAATGTTTCTTTTTTACCGCATCAATGAAATATTCCTACTAATTAGTTTAATTAGCGATAATATGGTCACTTCCAGATCGCTTGCTGGTGCAGAACAGCAGAGGCAAAGTCGAACTGAAATTCTTGCCTTTAACACAACAGTAGTGTAGGAAATATATTTTATAAGTGGCACCTAACGCCGATTTCAAATTGTCTTTTATCCCCACTGTTAGTCTATTTGACTCCAGCCAATCAGGGACTATCATGCCTCTTGCGTCCTTTTTCAAATAGAAACTTCAACTTTCAAACTTGGGATTACCTCCCCCTCTCCCAATATGTGGCAAGCTGAGAAAGATATACGTCTGTTCGTCTATCTGTCTTCTACCAATATCTCGGTTATTTACTAAGTATTTCAAATTCTGAAAAGTAATTATTGATCAGGCTGATGTCTGTCACACAGTGGTTATATTTTTATTCTTTCCTTTATTATATTTACTATTATTGTTTTTCCCCTTCAATTATTCAAATAACATATTTTTCTATCTACGGTAAGATACATTAACACCTTAATCTCCTATTTAACCATTAATGTCATTGTATTTGTTAACTGTCCTTTCTTTTAGTGTGTAAGACAATTATCTAAGTTTTTCTTCTCGATCCTTCTATGCTCCACTTGGGTTCAAATTTCAAATTTCTGTAAACAACGAACTCGTGACACGACCACCTATGCTCCCTTTCTCCCCTTCGCGTACGGTATTTTCAAATATTCCACGTTAATCGTATTATTTGTCTGTAACTAGCGCTCTCATTCAAAATTAAACCAACGCATCTGCCAATACGTCACAAAACTGCAACTTTTAGACCGAGTGTAAAAACTGTGTGCGTGTTTTTGCTTTCCGACTGCAGATCTACGAGGTTATATATTTTGAACTGCGTGTCGATCGAAAAGGGGACTGTATGGTTTTGTGTCGTCTTTTTAGAAACATGCTACGGTATTGCCACGCACTTTCGTTTGGTTCGCGATACCAAAAACCCAACGCGTGTCAAACGTTGCATTTTTCTCTCTCTCATTTGCTCTTCCTCGTTCTTTCTTTTGTCCCTCTTATTTAGAACGGCTAAGCTTTGTCTTTTCAAAATGGTTACCGTTAGTGTCTCAAGGACGAGGTATAAAAAGTTAGTGCTGACTTGCAGGCGGGGCGATGATGTTTCACACAACTCCACTATTTTATCCCTATTTTATGTTATCTCTATCGTTTTGAATTTATAAAAAGTGGGCTATTTGAACTGTTGTCCATTCAGATGTCACTTTACGACATCCAGTACAATTTAACAGTCCTGTTGTTGACTTATTTCCATGCAAAGATGTCAAACTTTCCAGTATTTGTTCTCTTTGTCTTTCTGTATCCCCTTTCTCTTAACCTTATCTGTTGTTACGATATATTCCAGCCTTCCTCTTCTCATAACAGGCCCCAAAAAGTGGTTTGCTACTTTCTAACTTGTACAATGTTTCCTTTGTGTACTGGCCTCTTTCAGGACATCCCCATTACTATTTTTGGCTGTCCTTGGCATTTTAAACATTCTTCTGTAAAACTACATCTCTGTGGCCTCTAGTGCTTTCCCTACTTTTTTTACTAATTGTCCTTGACTCACTCCCATATGTCAGAATTGGTTCTATATAACAACTAATTGTTTTTCTTACTTTCATTGACAAAGGATTGTTGCATAAAATACTCTTCATTTTGTAGAATGCTTTCTTTTGCCTGAGCTACTCTGCTTTTCACTTCTGAGATGCATCTTCCATCCGTTGTTATTAATGTGCGCAGGTATTTGAGTCAATTGATTGTTTTAATACTGTTCAATTTACTTTGATAGTGCATTCTGGGGAAGCCCCGTTCTTTGAGACAACCAATACTTCTGTCTTTTCGCTGTTAAGATTGAGGCCTTTATTTTTACTTTCTGTCACGGTTGCTTCAACTATTTCCTGCATCTTCTTTTCGTAATTTTTGTGTGGATATTAAGACTGTATCATCAGCTTATCTTAAATTGTTTATATTATGTCTGCCAAATCATATTACTGACATGTCCTCTAAAAATCACATTATATTTTCACTGTAAAGATTAAACAGCTCGTTTGACAGCCCACATTCCTGCCTGACTCCCTATTTTACTTGCTGAAACGTTCCTATTTGGCTACTAATTCTTACAGCTGCTGTTTATTGCCAGTACACGTTCTTTATTATCCTCAAGTCTTTACCATTAATGTTGATACTTTCTAACATTTTGATAATTTCCGCATGTTTCACTTTGTCAAATGCCTTAGTTTAATCTATAAAGCATACGTTCAGTTCTCTTTTTACTTTTATGGCTCTTACTATTAATGTTCTTATAATATATATAGTGTGTTTGTACCTTTACCTTCTACAAATCCACACTGTTCATCACTGACTTCTGGTTTAATTTTATTTCTCACTCTTCTCACGATAATTTGTAATAATATTTTGGTCACATGACTCAGAAGACTAATGGTGCGATGTTCTTCACATTCCATGGCTCCAGATTTCTTTGGTATTTCATATCATCCGATAGTGAAAAGTACATTTTTCTAAATGAAGATGTAAAACCGCTGGTCTTTTTTTGTTTTTGTTTTTTTTGTTAAAGCTTCGATTTTAATTTTAACCTCGTTGAAAAAAATATTTCATAATTAAATATAGTTTTTTTAAATATGTAAATAAAAATCCTTCCTTGGAGTTGATAACGTGGTTTAATTTAAGTTGATAGTTGGTGGGAATACAAAGTTTACAACAAACTTAGTAAACGCACTTGTTGTACTAGCCATCCTGAAAAAGAAAAAAAAAACTGTGAGACACCCTAGAATACATACGTGCATAACCCTTCTATTTACATCACTACCAATAGTAATCTTGAGCGAAGGTTTCTACCTTTGGAAAACTCAACCTTTGACTCCAACTATAAGGGCATTGTTAGACCACTACGGCAGATCAAAGGAGACAACACGCGACACAGATCACGTGTTATCGCAGCACTGGTATTCCAGTACGGCCAAGAGACTCGTGTTCTCATGCAGTGGCGGCTGATATGGCAGAAGTTTGACAGGAATAGGTTGTCAGCCACATACTCAGCCTCAACGTTGTCACGCCTTACTACTTTCCTCTTACTCTAGGTGTTTCCTTCGATTATATTATGTCTTTCTGCCCACTTTATTAATGTAAGCTCCTTTTTATTTTTCCTAGTCTGTACAATTTTTAGCTTTCTTGTGCCCTACTTCGGAAGTAAAATCTTCAAGGATTTAGGTAAATGCTCATGATTTGGTGTTGGCTACAACCGTTTCTATCACATTATAAAATATTCTTATGCTGTCTTGGGTTGTATCGAATGTTGGTGTGTAAATGTGTATGATGTTGACATCTATTGGTTATCCCCACAGTTTGATTAGTTAAACTCTGTCTGATCTACCTCCAAAATATTGGGACTACACTTGAGCTGTCTTGGGTTGTATCGAATGTTGGTGTGTAAATGTGTATGATGTTGACATCTATTGGTTATCCCCACAGTTTGATTAGTTAAACTCTGTCTGATCTACCTCCAAAATATTGGGACTACACTTGAGCTGTCTTGGGTTGTATCGAATGTTGGTGTGTAAATGTGTATGATGTTGACATCTATTGGTTATCCCCACAGTTTGATTAGTTAAACTCTGTCTGATCTACCTCCAAAATATTGGGACTACACTTGAGCTGTCTTGGGTTGTAGCTATCGAATGTTGGTGTGTAAATGTGTATGATGTTGACATCTATTGGTTATCCCCACAGTTTGATTAGTTAAACTCTGTCTGATCTACCTCCAAAATATTGTGACTACACTTGAGCTGTCTTGGGTTGTATCGAATGTTGGTGTGTAAATGTGTATGATGTTGACATCTATTGGTTATCCCCACAGTTTGATTAGTTAAACTCTGTCTGATCTACCTCCAAAATATTGGGACTACACTTGAGCTGTCTTGGGTTGTATCGAATGTTGGTGTGTAAATGTGTATGATGTTGACATCTATTGGTTATCCCCACAGTTTGATTAGTTAAACTCTGTCTGATCTACCTCCAAAATATTGGGACTACACTTGAGCTGTCTTGGGTTGTATCGAATGTTGGTGTGTGTAAATGTGTATGATGTTGACATCTATTGGTTATCCCCACAGTTTGATTAGTTAAACTCTGTCTGATCTACCTCCAAAATATTGTGACTACACTTGAGCTGTCTTGGGTTGTATCGAATGTTGGTGTGTAAATGTTATGATGTTGACATCTATTGGTTATCCCCACAGTTTGATTAGTTAAACTCTGTCTGATCTACCTCCAAAATATTGGGACTACACTTGAGCTGTCTTGGGTTGTATCGAATGTTGGTGTGTAAATGTGTATGATGTTGACATCTATTGGTTATCCCCACAGTTTGATTAGTTAAACTCTGTCTGATCTACCTCCAAAATATTGGGACTACACTTGAGCTGTCTTGGGTTGTATCGAATGTTGGTGTGTAAATGTGTATGATGTTGACATCTATTGGTTATCCCCACAGTTTGATTAGTTAAACTCTGTCTGATCTACCTCCAAAATATTATGACTACACTTGAGCTGTCTTGGGTTGTATCGAATGTTGGTGTGTAAATGTGTATGATGTTGACATCTATTGGTTATCCCCACAGTTTGATTAGTTAAACTCTGTCTGATCTACCTCCAAAATATTGGGACTACACTTGAGCTGTCTTGGGTTGTACCGAATGTTGGTGTGTAAATGTGTATGATGTTGACATCTATTGGTTATCCCCACAGTTTGATTAGTTAAACACTGTCTGATCTACCTCCAAAATATTGGGACTACACTTGAGCTGTCTTGGGTTGTATCGAATGTTGGTGTGTAAATGTGTATGATGTTGACATCTATTGGTTATCCCCACAGTTTGATTAGTTAAACTCTGTCTGATCTACCTCCAAAATATTGGGACTACACTTGAGCTGTCTTGGGTTGTATCGAATGTTGGTGTGTAAATGTGTATGATGTTGACATCTATTGGTTATCCCCACAGTTTGATTAGTTAAACTCTGTCTGATCTACCTCCAAAATATTGGGACTACTACACTTGAGCTGTCTTGGGTTGTATCGAATGTTGGTGTGTAAATGTGTATGATGTTGACATCTATTGGTTATCCCCACAGTTTGATTAGTTAAACTCTGTCTGATCTACCTCCAAAATATTGGGACTACACTTGAGCTGTCTTGGGTTGTATCGAATGTTGGTGTGTAAATGTGTATGATGTTGACATCTATTGGTTATCCCCACAGTTTGATTAGTTAAACTCTGTCTGATCTACCTCCAAAATATTGGGACTACACTTGAGCTGTCTTGGGTTGTATCGAATGTTGGTGTGTAAATGTGTATGATGTTGACATCTATTGGTTATCCCCACAGTTTGATTAGTTAAACTCTGTCTGATCTACCTCCAAAATATTGGGACTACACTTGAGCTGTCTTGGGTTGTATCGAATGTTGGTGTGTAAATGTGTATGATGTTGACATCTATTGGTTATCCCCACAGTTTGATTAGTTAAACTCTGTCTGATCTACCTCCAAAATATTGGGACTACACTTGAGCTGTCTTGGGTTGTATCGAATGTTGGTGTGTAAATGTGTATGATGTTGACATCTATTGGTTATCCCCACAGTTTGATTAGTTAAACTCTGTCTGATCTACCTCCAAAATATTGGGACTACACTTGAGCTGTCTTGGGTTGTATCGAATGTTGGTGTGTAAATGTGTATGATGTTGACATCTATTGGTTATCCCCACAGTTTGATTAGTTAAACTCTGTCTGATCTACCTCCAAAATATTGGGACTACACTTGAGCTGTCTTGGGTTGTATCGAATGTTGGTGTGTAAATGTGTATGATGTTGACATCTATTGGTTATCCCCACAGTTTGATTAGTTAAACTCTGTCTGATCTACCTCCAAAATATTGGGACTACACTTGAGCTGTCTTCTTCATTGATTACTCATACTTCTCTTTCTTGTTCGGTTTTTTTTTCCTCTGAATTTTACATTTATCTGAGAACATTCTGCCCGTAGCTGTCTATCTTATCTCCCTTAAATTGTACTTTCTCTTCATTTGTCTTTTATCATTTGCTAGTTCTACCTCTTCCTTCAGACTTTGAACATTCCTTGTGGCTATTCTAAAGTTGGTATTTTGGCTACAGTACCTGGATTACGGTCCTGTATGATTGAGACTCGTGATTTCCCCTACAGAAAGAAACTTTACGATGGTTAAAAAAAGGATCCCGTTTCACGCCCACTGAGGCATACTGGGAATATGGTGTTAGCCCATATTTTCTTGACCATCGACACACTAGGGGTGATGTGGTCAGCTTCACGCCGGACTCCTTAATGTTCCCAGAGTTGCTCTGGTACCCAATTCTGGCTGGGTCGACCTCGGAGCCGTTTGCGGTCTAAAAAATCCCACCTCAACTGGGGATCGAACCATGGACCACCGAGCTAGGAAGCCAGTGCACTAACCACTGCACCACCGCGGCACCAAGGTTCCACCATCATTAATTATGTAAATTTGTTTTGAGACACCACTGTTCCTGGAAATGTCTCTTGGAACATATGTTTCTAGTTGTTTCTGTTGCCTTCTGGAGTTTTTTTTTTTTTAACCGGGATCTCCGTTAGGCTTTGGAGCAACTATTACCCGCAAATCAGCGGAGGCTTGAGAAGTGTTGTTCCTGCTTTCATGAGAGTCGTTTAAATATTTTGTTAATTGCGGAATTTGTCTTCTTGTGGAGAGGCACGTAGTTTTCTACCTAGTACGTTGGTAATACCAGAGTGCAGTTAGCCATTCGACAATAAGTGAACTCTGTTAACTGAAGTACAGTGGTACTAAGTCTGAGTAATGAAAAGGACTTATAGTATCCATCTGCTAGCAAGACGAAGCCCTGAAAAAGTCTTGTCCAGAAAAGAACTGTCAGCTACATCAACGCTACCCGTACCTCCGCAGTCTTAAGTGAACACCGACTGTATGTAGAAAAAAAAAGACACGAAACATCGTAGTTTCGTTAAGCGATTAGGTATTTTATAAGGAAAGGTGCCAGTAACTATCCCACTTTGTTTTCAGTGGCTGCCTCCAGTTGATCCATGGGTGCTTGTGTGGGTTAACCAACATACCTGCCCACCATTAATTGGATGATATTTACATTCCGTCACCAATGAATCATTGGGTTGGGGATATTTTATCTTGTACAAAAGTGTAAATATGCACCGTGTAATCCCCGGAGGTCTCTCATGAGACTAAGAACGATCAGGACCCACTGCTCCATGGGCATCTCATAATAATAATAATAATAATAATAATAATAGCCCCTTCAGTCATAACTGACTATGGGAATGCGCCCCTGAGGTGACAGCCCTCAGCTGCTTATTTTCCTGGAGCTCCTTTCGACGTTTTCTCCTCACCTCTGCTTCTTGTGTGAGCCTCTCTTCGCCCAATCTGAGGTGGCGCCGTAAATAGCATCGCCACTTAGTGCGATCGGCAGCTTCATCCTCCCATGTTGCTGGATCCATGTCCAGTGCCCTCATATCTCTCTTGCACACATCTTTGAACCTCAGCTGTGGTCGCCCAACTGTTCTCTTGCCATCTGCTAATTGTCCGTAGAAGATATCTTTTGGGATGCGACCATCTTCCATGCGGCGAACATGGCCAAGCCAGCGAAGTCTGCGCTGTCTAAGAAGCGTATACATACTTTGAAGGCCAGCACGTGACAACACCTCGACATTTGTCACTTTATCTTTCCACGAGATGCCGAGGATGCGGCGTAGACACCGCAAATGGAAGGTATTGAGCCTTCTTTCTTGCTTAGCATAGGTCGTCCAGGTCTCGCTGCCATATAGGAGTGTGCTGGTGACGCAGGCATTATATACCGCAGCTTTGGTCTTCATTGTGAGTTTAGAGTTTCCCCAAACACGCGATGTGAGGCGGGCAAAGGTAGCTGCAGCTTTGCCAATGCGGCTGTCGATTTCTGTAGTGGACCAGATACTGCTGACAGTGGACCAGATACTGCTGACAGTGGACCAGATACTGCTGACAGGGGACCAGATACTGCTGACAGTGGACCAGATACTGCTGACAGTGGACCAGCTACTGCTGACAGGGGACCAGATACTGCTGACAGTGGACCAGCTACTTCTGACAGGCGACCAGATACTGCTGACAGTGGACCAGATACTACTGACAGTGGACCAGATACTGCTGACAGTGGACCAGATACTGCTGACAGTGGACCAGATACTGCTGACAGTGGACCAGATACTGCTGACAGTGGACCAGCTACTGCTGACAGGGGACCAGATACTGCTGACAGGGGACCAGATACTACTGACAATGAACCAGCTACTGCTGACAGTGGACCAGATACTGCTGACAATGAACCAGATACTACTGACAGGGGACCAGATACTGCTGACAGTGGACCAGCTACTGCTGACAGGGGACAAAATACTGCTGACAGTGGACCAGCTACTGCTGACAGTGGACCAGATACTGCTGACTGTGGACCAGCTACTGCTGACAGTGGACCAGATACTACTGACAGTGGACCAGCTACTGCTGACAGTGGACCAGATACTGCTGACAGTGGACCAGATACTGCTGACAGGGGACCAGATATGGATACTGCTGACAGGGGACCAGATACTGCTGACAATGAACCAGATACTGCTGACTGGGGACCAGCTACTGCTGAAAGTGGACTAGATACTGCTGACAGGGGACCATATACTACTGACAGTGGACCAGCTACTGCTGACAGTGGACCAGATTTTGCTGACAGGGGACCAGATACTGCTGACACGGGACCAGATACTGCTGACAATGAACAAGATACTGCTGACAGGGGACCAGCTACTGCTGACAGTGGACCAGATACTGCTGACAGGGGACCAGATACTACTAACAGGGGACCAGATACTGCTGACAATGAACCAGATACTGCTGACAGGGGACCAGATACTGCTGACAGTGGACAGATACTGCTGACAGGGGACCAGATACTGCTGACAGGGGACCAGATACTGCTGACAATGAACCAGATACTGCTGACAGGGGACCAGATACTGATGACAGTGGAACAGATACTGCTGACAGTGGACCAGATACTGCTGACAGGGGACCAGATACTGCTGACAATGAACCAGATACTGCTGATAGTGGACCAGCTACTGCTGACAGTGGAACAGTTACTGCTGACAGGTGGCCCGATACTGCTGACAATGAACCAGATACTGCTGACAGGGGACCAGCTACTGCTGACAGTAGACCAGATACTGCTGACAGGGGACCAGATACTGCTAACAGGGGACCAGATACTGCTGACAATGAACCAGATACTGCTGATAGTGGACCAGATACTGCTGACAGTGGACCAGCTACTGCTGACAGTGGACCAGATACTGCTGACAGTGGACCAGATACTGCTGGCAATGGCCCAGCTACTGCTGAAAGTGGACCAGATACTGCTGACAGTGGACCAGATACTGCTGACAGTGGACCAGATACTGCTGACAGTGGACCAGATACTGCTGACAGGGAACCAGATACTGCTGACAGTTGACCAGATACTGCTGACAGTGAACCAGCTACTGCTGACAGTGGACCAGATGCTGCTGACAGTGGAGCAGCTACTGCTGACAGTGGACCAGATACTGCTGACAGGGAACCAGATACTGCTGACAGGGGACCAGATACTGCTGACAATGAACCAGATACTGCTGACAGGGGACCAGCTACTGCTGACAGTGGACCAGATACTGCTGACAGTGGACCAGATACTGATTACAGGGGACCAGATACTGCTGACAATGAACCAGATGCTGCTGACAGGGTACCAGATACTGCTGACAGTGGACCAGATACTGCTGACAGGGGACCATATACTGCTGAAAATGGACCAGATACTGCTGACAGGAGACCAGCTACTGCTGACAGTGGACCAGATACTGCTGACAGGGGACCAGATACTGCTGACAGGGGACCAGATACTGCTTACAATGAACCAGATACTGCTGACAGGGGACCGGCTACTACTGATAGGGGACCAGATACTGCTGACAATGAACCAGATACTGCTAACAGGGGACCAGATACTGCTGACAGTGGAAAAGATACTGCTGACAGGGGACCAGATACTGCTGACAGTGGACTAGATACTGCGACAATGAACCAGATACTGCTGACAGGGGACCAGATACTGCTGACAGTAGACCAGATACTGCTGACAGGGGAACAGATACTGCTGACAGGGGACCAGATACTGCTGACAGTGGACCAGATACTGCTGACAGTGGACCAGCTACTGCTGACAGTGGACCAGATACTGCTGACAGTGGACCAGCTACTGCTGGCAGTGGACCAGATACTGCTGACAGTGGACCAGATACTGCTGACAGGGGACCAGATACTGCTGACAGGCGACCAGATACTGCTGACAATGAACCGGATACTGCTGACAGGGGACCAGCTACTGCTGACAGTGGACCAGATACTGCTGACAGGGGACCAGATAATACAGACAGTGGACCAGCTACTGCTGACAGTGGACCAGATACTGCTGACAATGAACCAGATACTGCTGACAGGAGACCAGATACTGCTGACAATGAACCAGATACTGCTGACAGGGGACCAGCTACTGCTGACAGTGGACCAGATACTGCTGACAGGTGACCAGATACTGCTGACAGTGGACCAGATACTGCTGACAGGGGACCAGATACTGCTGACAGGGGACCAGATACAACTGATAATGAACCAGATACTGCTGACAGGGGACCAGCTACTGCTGACAGTGGACCAGATACTGCTGATAGTGGACGAGATACTGCTGACAGTGGACCAGCTACTGCTGACAGTGGACCAGATACTGCTGACAGTGGACCAGATACTGCTGACAATGGACCAGCTACTTTTGACAGTGGACCAGATACTGCTGACAGTGGACCAGATACTGCTGACAGTGGACCAGCTACTGCTGACAGTGGACCAGATACTGCTGACAGGGGATCAGATACTGCTGACAGTGGACCAGATAGTGCTGACAGTGAACCAGCTACTGCTGACAGTGGACCAGATACTGCTTACAGTGGACCAGCTACTGCTGACATTGGACCAGATACTGCTGACAGGGGACCAGATACTGCTGACAGGGGACCAGATACTGCTGACAATGAACCAGATACTGCTGACAGGGGACCAGCTACTGCTGACAGTGGGCCATATACTGCTGACAGTGGACCAGATACTGCTGACAGGGGACCAGATACTGCTGACAGTTAACCAGATGCTGCTGACAGTGTACCAGATACTGCTGACAGTGGACCAGATACTGCTGACAGGGGACCAGATACTGCTGAAAATGAACCAGATACTGATGACAGGGGACCAGCTACTGCTGACAGTGGACCAGAGACTGCTGACAGGGGACCAGATACTGCTGACAGGGGACCAGATACTGCTGACATTGAACCAGATACTGCTGACAGGGGACCGGCTACTTCTGATAGGGGACCAGATACTGCTGACAATGAACCAGATACTGCTGACAGGGGACCAGATACTGCTGACAGTGGAAAAGATACTGCTGACAGGGGATCAGATACTGCTGACAGTGGACCAGATACTGCGACAATGAACCAGATACTGCTGACAGGGGACCAGATACTGCTGACAGTAGACTAGATACTGCTGACAATGTACCAGATACTGCTGACAGGGGACCAGATACTGCTGACAGTGGACCAGATGCTGCTGACAGGGGACCAGATACTGCTGACAGGGGACCAGATACTACTGACAGGGGACCAGCTACTGCTGATAGTGGACCAGATACTGCTGACACTGGACCAGATACTGCTGACAGTGGACCAGATACTGCCGACAGTGGACCAGATACTGCTGACAGTGAACCAGATACTGCTGACAGGGGACCAGATACTGCCGACATTGGACCAGCTACTGCTGACAGTGGACCAGCTGCTGCTGACAGGGAACCAGATACTGCTGACAGTGGACCAGATACTGCTGACAGTGAACCATATACTGCTAACTGGGGACCAGATACTGCCTACGGTGGACCAGATACTGCTGACAGTGGACCAGCTACTGCTGACAGGGACCAGATACTGCTGAAAATGGACCAGATACTGCTGACAGTGAACCAGATACTGCTGACAGTGGACCAGCTACTGCTGACAGTGGACCAGCTACTGCTGACAGTGGACCAGATACTGCTGACAGCGGACCAGATACTGCTGACTGTGGACCAGATACTGCTGACAGGGACCAGATACTGCTGACAGTGAACCAGATATTGCTGACAGTGAACCAAATACTGCTGACAGTAGACCAGATACTGCTGACAGTGGACGAGCTACTGCTGACAGTGGACCAAATACTGCTGACAGGGGACCAGATACTGCTGACAGTGGACCAGATACTGCTGACAGGAGACCAGATACTGCTGACAATGAACCAGATACTGCTGACAGGGGACCAGATACTACTGACAGGGACCAGATACTGCTGACAGTGAACCAGATACTTCTGACAGTAAACCAGATACTGCTGACAGTGAACCAGATACTGCTGACAGTGGACCAGATACTGCTGACAGTGGACCAGATACTGCTGACAGTGGACCAGATACTGCTGACAGGGACCAGATACTGCTATGGTTATATGCTCCACGAGGAGAGAGGTAAGTTATTGTAAAGTTGTATAAATACATTTTTTTATTTTTAATCCAACTGAGAAATGTATACACAGTAATTTTGGTTCACACACAAATTTGTTCCATCCTGGCACTCTTATGAAATCCACTGAGATCCATTGACCAGTTCTGTATGTTCGCCTGAACTATATTTCTTGTGTGGCCTTTATTTCTGCATGCAGACGTCAGAGTATGCCGTTTCCTGATTATGTCACGTTGTAGCCGTATGACCTACTACCATAGCATTTATTCGTGCTACGAGTAGAAACTAATTATAATAAAATAAAAGACATTATCATTTACTATTATAGAAAATAAACAAGCAAGTATGACATCTCGTGGAAAATTTTTAACACCCGAGATACATTGTGTATAGGATGACGTAAGATGAAATTAACTATGTCAAGCTTGGCATAAGCCATGCTAACGATCGGCGGGAGTTACCATAGAAATAGTGACGTAGATAGGAATAGCCGTACTCCCTGCAAGATTGCTTGATGGAATGACCAGTAAATAAATTAACAAAATAAATCTTTGACCAATGAACAGTAGCCAGAATCGCGCACTATTGAAACCGGCTCAAAAATAATTTTCTGAAAATTAGTTGTACGGATTGAGCATTGCATATGGACGTGATTCTAACCGTGCGGGGATAGTATTTGGCTCTTCCCCCGGTCTGTCACACAAGTCCTGCTCCTATGTTGAGATATTCAACAAGAAACTTAGTGTATTTCCATACTCTTCAAGATTTTTGCAGTTTGCAAGAAGAGATTTCCTTTATTGTGAAAATCTGTGCATACAGATTATATTTTTGGTTCATCCACGTAAGTACGTTCCAAGGAACTTTATTTCATTTTCAGCTCGATATTCGTGATAAGTCCCTGATATTTGAAACTAACGAAGCTACTAAAAGAAGAAATAAGTACTATAGATACTCCTACATACGAAGTGCCCAACAATGATATAATAAACACTAAGGACTCAGAGAAGTTTGAAACTGTTGAGGAAATATACAAACCACCTTGGATTAAAATTAAGGAGGGAAGGTTTATCATACATGATGAAATGGATGCTGTGGTGGATTTGATGTTAATAGATGTTATCATTCAATATTTCTAGTGTACTGAATGAGGTCAGCTGTGAAGGTCCCTGATTATAACAGATTTTGGGTTAAGTATTCAGGGTACCTTTCTGCTACCACCTTATGACATCAATCAGACTTATTCTGGACTAGTATGTATGATAGCTACGTATAATGTCTAGGGTTATGCAAGTGTGTAATGTAGTGTAAGTATAATTACTACCAATACATTTAAATTCTATCACACACACACACACACATATATATATATATATATATATATATATATATATATATATATATATATATATATATAAATATATAAATATATA
The DNA here is from genome assembly GCA_024509875.1 of Oreohelix idahoensis. NCBI lineage: Eukaryota > Metazoa > Mollusca > Gastropoda > Stylommatophora > Oreohelicidae > Oreohelix > Oreohelix idahoensis. Next base: position 50,355 of record JAMPIV010007561.1, read on the forward strand.
AATATATATATATATATATATATATATATATATATATATATATATATTTATATATTTATATATTTATATATTTATATATATATATGACTGAGTCAATACCACAACCACAAACAAACTAACACTCTATTATACAACTTATGGAAGTCTGTGGCTGAATTTTATGTAATATACTAGATTACAATTTATTTGCCCTGATTCAGAATTTTCTGAGTCAGGACCAACAACAAAATGAAATTTATGGTTTTATTTACATAAATATTTATAAAACAATGGATCTTCTGTCCATACAAAGAACTATTATAATCAAATTATATGTAGGTATTACTCTAAACTGGGGAACACTGGTAACTAATGGTGGGGGTGGTGTGTTTGCATCATTCCCCCTCTTTCTATTTGTATCTTGTGGAAAAGTTATTAAATAATCAAAGATTTTAAGTCTATGTTAAGAAAGTCTGTGGATGACCGTTGAAGTGCCGACACATAGGCACTTAACTGTAGGTGGATAGTAGATATGATGCTGACAACTTCCTTTCGTTCACTTGAATGACCAGACTGACACAGTCCCTGGTGTAGAATAGTATAGCAGACCGCTTGGTCCAATACAGTTTCACTTCTCTCTCTCTCTCTCTCTCTCTCTCTCTCACTAGTAAAATCATCAGGGTCCTGGTACCACAGTAGCATCAGAACAAAAAACCCTAAAACAAGGTTATGATTCTGTACAACATATCTACAATATTTTTCCACAATCAATACATGGCATAATTCAATAAAAGAAAAGGGTCAGATCTCTCTGACCATCCCATGTCAACCATTTTCTTTTGAGATAACAACTCATACCAGTGCTCCTGTTCTTTTCCCTAATGGCTACAACGCCTCTGACACTGCAACAATGATTCTCTCCCCTAGAATTTTGTGGGTTAGCCTTCCCACTGGTAACTGTGGAAATCATTTTAAGTTATACAACTCATGTCAATTTTTACTGCTGGTGTGCAACACCACAGGCCCTGCATAAGTCTGCTGGGGACCTCTGTACTTAGTCGTAACGCCTTTCCCAACAAGCAGTATCTCATACACCAAATTTGGTTGTAATAATAAGATTAATAAAGTCATTTTTACCACAATTCAAAGAAATATCACAAACATACGTTGACTGGCATTAGCATTAAGGTACGTTTAGCTTTGTCCCCGGTCCAGACTGCCAAGAATTATTATTTCACTCTAGGCACTGCTGTTCTCAACGCAGCTTGCTTTCAAAAACTTCTGTATCAACTGGCGACAAGCCTTTGCTTGCTTTTGCCAATATTATCAGACCGGCCCAATCAGCGAGGGTCTAGCTTTTTTAATTCAAAATTTAAATTTAAAAAAAAGCCAAACTCCAAACTTCTAGGAGTGAGTCTTCAAATATATTTACATTTTTTTTTGCCTAACCAATACCCTCTTTCCTATTCTCTTCTATCAACCAATCGGATTTGAATCAATCTAATGCCTTTTTTTAAATTAACGTCCCCACTAACGTAATGGATAAATGAGCAAAACCAACGTCCGTCTTAGCGTTCGGAGACATATAGTATTATTTCAATATCTTGGCTAATAATTAGACTACCATACATATTTAAATATGTTATTGCATAGGGGATCGTAAGCTATCTTTATATATGATTTTTATGGCCCTAATATTTGTCGTTTAGATTTTCAGTTTTGTCACTGTTAATCGTCAATTTCAATTTTTCCAAAAGTCGGCCATCTTTTCCCCTCCCTCTCTCATTTTTTTCCCATTCAAATAACTAACTTGTCTGGGTTACGTCAGAAATACACTACTCGGCGAGAAGTGAGAACTGTCTGTGTGTTTATGTGTTCTGTCTTGTCCAACAGAGAGGTTATAGTATTAGTCCCGCGTGCAGAGCGAAGAGGGGTTTTTTCCAAGTGTTGGTAATATTTGCGTTAATTATTACTATCGTTTCGTTCTTGCTACTGAAAAATGTCCGAGTTACTACTAATTTGAGCGTTAAAGTTAAAATCGTACGTTAATTCAGACGGTAGGTTGATGTCACAGTTCTGGCAGATCGTTAATTGTAATGTCTCAAAACCGAAACTAAGAAAGCGTGTTAGATTTTACGGTGGGACTGTTTTATAAGCATTTCCTCTGCACAAAAGGCAGCGCTTTACTGGCGTAGAGACGACTTTAAGCAGACACTTACGGTCGGGTATATTTATTATCATAGGACCAAAATCTTACTGAATTTAGCGATTATCTCACAGAATTCGCTACACACCTCCCTTCCTAAAACATGCATTCACTGCAGGTTCTAATCTGTGAGATAACTTAGCGCAAATGAAGTCCTACATGTTTTTCTGATTTTCATCACAAGGATGTCTACTCAAAAAATCGGCACCCACGTTCTGAGAGCCGGGAATATATTCATTCATAAATGAATAGGGCTGTAATAGTAATGACCATCTTAATAATCTGGCATTTTCATGCTTAGCCTGTGATAAGAATATTAGAGGCTGATGATCTGTTTGGACCACAAATGTCCTACCATACAGATAGATCTGGAATTTTTTTATAGCCCAGATTAATGCTAGACATTCCTTTTCACTTGTTGAATAATTTTTTCCTCTTTGTTCAACTTGCGGCTTGCATAAGCGACTGGGTACAATTCCCCGTCTTGTGAGGAGGACCTTTGCAACAATGTAGCACCTAGGCCCACATTGCTTGCGTCACTTCTCACGACAAATTCTTGATTCACGTCAGGCAATTTCAATACCGGCCTGCTTGTGAGTTTTTCTTTTAACTCTTGGTATGCTAATTCACACAGGGCTGACCAATTAATTGTATCAGGTTGTCCTTTACGCGTTAAATCCGTCAGAGGAGCACATTTGGAGTTAAAGTGTTTAATGTACTTTTGGTAGAAACCACACAAAGACACAAAAAATCGCACATCTTTTTTTGTTTGTGGCCTCGGTGCTCTTTTCAATTTTTCCAGATTCTTGGGGTCAGGGGTCATGCTACCCTGATGTACGGTATGTCCCAATAATTCCAACTCTCTACATCCAATACAACATTTTGTTGGTCTAGCAGTCAAGTTAGCCTCTCTGAGTCTATCAAACAGCATATTCAAAGAGTTAACATGTTCCTCAAATGTTTCAGTAGCAATGAGAATATCATCCATGAAATTCGAGATGCATGGATTTTTCAGGGGATCCAACAATTTTCGCATCATCCTCGAAGACACACTCGGGGCATTTTTCAACCCAAACGGCAACAAATGGCTTTCCGAGGTGCTAAATGCTAAGTAAGGTCGAACCTCAGGCTTTACTGGAATTTGATAATAGCCTTAGAAAAATATTTTGCCTTGTTCAGTCTGGCAAATAGTTGATTTGTATCAGGTAATGGATCCACCTGACCTTCTGTGACAGCATTCAGTTTCCTGTAATCTATGCACAGTCTATGTTCCCCATATGGTTTTCGCAACAAAACCACACTTGAACTGTAAGGAGATTCACTGTGAGAAATAATCCCTTCTTGTAACAAATAATCTATCTCCTCTTTCAAAGCTTTTTCCTTAGCGAAAGGAATAGAATAGGGCCTCATACAGATGGGTGTTGGGTCTAGTAGTTTCATATCATATTCCAACAAATTGGTGTGCCCCGGCTTATCCGTTAACGCGTCTGTATGTTTCTCTAGGACCTTTTGAACCTGCTCCCTCTGTCCTTTTGTCAGGTGAGTACTGATTTTCACCTGTGCAAACGTTTCACTGGGCTTCAGTGAATACTCAAATGAGGTGAGCGGGTCATTTTTCATTTCGGTTGCGATAGACAAGGTCATTACGTGTGTTCCTTCCTGGATTTGCCTGTCCAGATATTTCTTCAGACGGTTCGCATGATAAACTTTTTCCTTTCCCTTCTTGTCTATCTTATAATTTGTTCTGGATACCTTTTCCAAAACTGTATATGGCCCTTGCCATCAGATCTGAAGTTTATTGCTGCTGCCGGGCAAAAGAAGAAACACCTTCTCCCCTACAGCAAGCTCCATATCCTTCGCTTTTTTATTATAATAAGCAGCATGCTTTTTCCTGGCTTGTCTCAAATTATCCTTTGCCAGTTTCCAACTAGTTTTTAAACGAGTGGTCAGTTCGTTCACATATTGATATGATGAGGTAACAGTCTCTTCTGCTTTCTCATCGGTCCATGTCCTCAACAAGGTTTCATATGGACTTTTAATTTTGCTGACTTATTTTGCATGGTACCTGTACGGTCCCTGACATTGGAAGCCTTATAGTGTGGACGTTTCTTCCTTGTATCATCACTCACAAATCGTCCATTACCAATTCGTTTCTTGCGGTTTTCTTCCCACTTTAATTTCATTGTGAGAGATCTTCTCTCTCTTTTATCTTCCTCCAGTTCACATAATTCCGACTGAGGGGTTGTCGGCTTATTCTGGGTTACAACTCTTTGTACTCGCCGCATAGTTGCCATTTTAATACATTTAAGTGAAGACTGTGTGTGAAAAGGGGGCTCCAATTCCACTTTGTCTACTTTATTATAATTATTTTTCCTTCGAGGCCTAAGTTTGCCCCGTGCCGTGTCTAGGTCCTGATCATTTTTCCCACTTGTGGGTGTTCCCTCATGAAATATGCCGCAGGCTTCTACAAAATTATCAATAACTATCTTTACATCTGGCCAATAATATTTTTGAGAAACCTTTTGGCAGATGGTACCTACTTTCTCGTGGTCCCTATCTTTTCCAACATGTAAGCTCCTTATTACATTTGCCCTATATGCCTTTGGAAGTACCAACTGACCGTGACCATTGGATTCAGTTCCAGCTTTCCTATATAACAATTTGCTCTTCATATAATAATCCCATTTGCTTGGAGGTGTGTGGCATTTAGATAATTTTTTATAGCAATGCTTGAGTGTCCTGCCTTCAGCCTGTGCCTTCCTCATCTCTTCCGGATGAGTATTTATTGGTTCATCTTCTTCCTGCCTAGATTGTGAACGGGTCTGAACTGCTGCCAAGACCACAGGTCTCTTGGGATTCCCCAAGAAGACATAACGGCACCCCAATATCAGAGGGTAGAAGGGGGCGTCTAGCACTGCTGCTCTGATTATTCCTTCCACATAGCGAGTTTTCACAGTTATCCTGGCAATGGGAAGTGTCATAAGTGGTATGTCCTTGGTCGCCCCTTGTATCTCCACTGTTTCTGTGGTATACTGATCCGGGTTCACCAAGTGCGCACTCACCACAGAATCAAAATCCAAACCGCTATCGTAAAGGCACCTAATGATGACTCCATTACATACCACGTCCTCACACACTGGGGGGTGATAAGGTTCCTGCTGTCCAGTAGGTTTTACTTTTACTTCCTTTTTCCCCAACTTCATAGCAGCAAATCCAGCAGGTTTCCTGTTACATACTTTGGTGTCATGTCCTTCCCTCTTACACCATCTACAATATAATCTACCTTGATGAAAAGGTTTTCTTTCCTCATTTTTCCTGTCACCGAATTGTGGGTTTTTATTTTTATAATCATTGCGTGGCCTATCAAAATTTTGCTTACCCTTGTTACCTTGATCTTTGTTGTCAAATCTGTTAGAGTTTTGTGGAGCCTTATAATTGTCTACATGTTTCTTTTTGGCGCCAGCTACCTCTGCCTGGGCTGCCTGATACCTCTCAGCGACATTAAGTAACTCACCCAGCCTCTCTGCACCCTGTTCCATGAGAAACTTTCTCAAGTCTGGAGCCATGGACTCTCTCAATTGCTCAATAAGGATCATTTCCTTAAGATCTTCGGTTTTCCCCAGAGCAGTCCATTTCTCCAAGTACGTCTTTAAACGTGCAGAGAACTGGTGATAGGTCTCACCCGACAGTAGCTTGGCATTTCTAAACTTTTTCCTGTAAAATCACCATTCTTTTCATATCTTAACAAAAGAGCCTGCTTTAACATGTCATAATTGTCTTGATCATCCCTGCTCATTTTTGAGAAAACTTCATAAGCTGTTCCCCTAAGACTTTGGGATAACTTCAGGCTCCATCTTTCCTTTTCTAGCCCATAAGTTGTAGCTAATACCTCATATCTACTTAAATATGATTCAATATCATCATCTCTTTCAACAAAATAATCTAAGTGGAACCCCATAGCTGAGTTAGATGCCCCCTGACTAACAGTAGCATCAGAGGTAGAGGGGCTGTGACCACTTTCAGGAGCATGGCCTTGCAACTCTAACTCCCTTAGTCGAAACTCATGCTCCCTTTGTAATCTTTTATCTTCTGCTTCCCTCTCGGCAGCCAATCTCTTTTCTTCTGCTTCCCTTTGCAGTCGTTTTTCTTCTGCTTCTAATTTTCTCTCCTCAAACTGGAGCCTCTTGATCTCAGCCTCTCTATCAGCCTCTAAAGCCCTAGCCTCCTTGTCAGCCTCAATTTGTGAACGTTTTATTTCTTTCTCTCTTTCTAACTCTAATTTCTTAATCTCTATAGCATCTTCTAACTGCATTCTCCTCTCTTCAGCTAACCTATGTTCTTCCCTAGTAATGAACTTATCACATTCTGAGGTGACATAGTCAATCAAGACTTGACCCTCCATGTTCATGTCTCTGGCAGTCTGCACAGCAGCAGATCTGAACTTTGCCAAATCAGCCATATTGTATCAAGCAACGTTAACAATACACTAAGGTAACTTATTTACTCTAATTAAACAACAACTACAAGCACCAACAGATCATCCACTATTTAAATTCCACAAAAGAATACTTTTAATTTTATTATATGGGATTCCTATACATGTATTAGGAGAAGTTTACAATCCCAGAAGCTAGTTACCCAATATAGCTGGTGCTATGAGAAATTCAAATCCCAGGAGCGAGACCCCAATATATGTGGTGGATTTGATGTTAATAGATGTTATCATTCAATATTTCTAGTGTACTGAATGAGATCAGCTGTGAAGGTCCCTGATTATAACAGATTTTGGGTTTAGTATTCAGGGTACCTTTCTGCTACCACCTTATGACCTCAATCAGACTTATTCTGGATTAGTATGTATGATAGCTACGTATAATGTCTAGGGTTATGCAAGTGTGTAATGTAGTGTAAGTATAATTACTACCAATACATTTAAATTCTATCATATATATATATATATATATATATATATATATATATATATATATATATATATATATATATATATATATATATATATATATATATATATATATATATATATATATATATATATATATATATATATATATATATATATATATGAGATATATGAGACTGAGTTAATACCACAACCACAAACAAACTACCACTCTATTATACAACTTATGGAAGTCTGTGGCTGAATTTTATGTAATATACTAGATTACAATTTATTTGCCCTGATTCAGAATTTTCTGAGTCAGGACCAACAACAAAATGAAATTTAAGGTTTTATTTACATAAATATTTATAAAACAATGGATCTTCTGTCCATACAAAGGACTATTATAATCAAATTATATGTAGATATTACTCTAAACTGGGGAACACTGGTAACTAATGGTGGGGGTGGTGTGTTTGCATCATTCCCCCTCTTTCTATTTGTATCTTGTGGAAAAGTTATTAAATAAAGATTTTATTCTATGTTAAGAAAGTCTGTGGATGACCGTTGAAGTGCCGACACATAGGCACTTAACTGTAGGTGGATAGTTGATATGATGCTGACAACTTCCTTTCGTTCACTTGAATGACCAGACTGACACAGTCCCTGGTGTAGAATAGTATAGTAGACCGCTTGGTCCAATAAAGTTTCACTTCTCTCTCTCTCTCTAGTAAAATTACCAGGCACCAAAACAAAAAACCCTGAAACAAGGTTATGATTCTGTACAACATATCTACAATATTTTTCCACAATCAATACATGGCATAATTTAATAAAAGAAAAGGGTTAGATCTCTCTGACCACCCCATGTCAACCATTTTCTTCTGAGATAACAACTCATACCAGTGCTCCTGTTCTTTTCCCTAATGGCTTCAACGCCTCTGACACTGCAACAATGATTCTCTCCCCTAGAATTTTGTGGGTTAGCCTTCCCACTGGTAACTGTGGAAATCATTTTAAGTTATACAACTCATGTCAATTTTTACTGTTGGTGTGCAACACCACAGGCCCTGCATTAGTCTGCTGGGGACCTTTGTACTTAGTCGTAACGCCTTCCCCAACAAGCAGTATCTCATACACCAAATTTGGTTGTAATAATAAGATTAATAAAGTCATTTTTACCACAATTCAAAGAAATATCACAAACATACGTTGACTGGCATTAGCATTAAGGTAAGTTTAGCTTTGTCCCCGGTCCAGACTGCCAAGAATTATTATTTCACTCTAGGCACTGCTGTTCTCAACGCAGCTTGCTTTCAAAAACTACTGTATCAACTGGCGACAAGCCTTTGCTTGCTTTTGCCAATATTATCGGACCAGCCCAATCAGCGAGGGTCTAGCTTTTTTAATTCAAAATTTAAAAAAAAACAAAAGCCAAACTCCAAACTTCTAGGAGTGAGTCCTCAAATATATTTAGCTTTTTTTGCCTAACCAATACCCCCCTTCCTATTCTCTTCTATCAACCAATCGGATTTGAATCAATCTAATGCCCCTTTTTTAAATTAACGTCCCCACTAACGTAATGGATAAATGAGCAAAAACAACAGTCCGTCCGTCCGTCTTAGCGTTCAGAGACATATAGTATTATTTCAATATCTTGGCTAATAATTATACTACCATATATATTTGAATATATTATTGCTTAGGGGATCCTAAGCTATCTTTATATATGATTTTTATGGCCCTAATATTTGTCGTTTAGATTTTCAGTTTTGTCACTGTTAATCGTCAATTTCAATTTTTCCAACAGTCGGCCATCTTTTCCCCTCCCTCTCTCATTTTTTTCCATTCAAATAACTAACTTGTCTGGGTTACGTCAGAAATACACTACTCGGCGAGAATTGAAAAACGTCTGTGTGTTTATGTGTTCTGTCTTGTCCAACAGAGAGGTTATAGTATTAGTCCCGCGTGCAGAGCGAAGAGGGGTTTTTGCAAATCGTTGGTAGTATTTTCGTTAATTATTACTATCGTTTCGTTCTTGCTACTGAAAAATGTCCGAGTTACTACTAATTTGAGCGTTAAAGTTAAAATCGTACGTTAATTCAGACGGTGGGTTGGTGTCACAGTTCTGGCAGATCGTTAATTGTAATGTCTCAAAATCGAAACTAAGAAAGCGTATTAGATTTTACGGCGGGACTGTTTTATAAGCATTTCCTCTGCACAAAAGGCAGCGCTATACTGGCGTAGAGACGACTTTAAGCAGACACTTACGGTCGGGTATATTTATTATCATAGGACCAAAATCTTACTGAATTTAGCGATTATCTCACAGAATTCGCTACAGGTGCATATGATGTAAATAGATGAAACATTATTGCCATATTTGCTTGTTGATCTTGAACAGTTCTTCTTCAAATAAACTTCACTTTAATTGTCAAGGCTGTTGATGGATTATTTAACAGTTGGATAGGTTAAATGTTATGTACATGTTTGGTACCTCATCACTACTATTGTCTCCCAACAAAACATCTCAAAAGAGGAACGAACCAACCTGGGTCCAAATAGATTGAAACCAAGAAAGTAATACCTCTGGCGGACTTTAAGCCAGTCAAGATCTAACTTGGAGTATACAAGCAGTAAAAAGAAAATTTTTCAATACGTGCCCCGTCACAACGTGTCTCATTACTTCTTCATCGTTACGAGCCATTAAACACTTCTTCTCCAGACACAGCCCGTTTCTATTCTTCTCTTTCACGATCTATGTATACTTACCACTAGCTCTTGCAAATCCATTCATTTGATTTATGCTGAAAACCAGTTTTTAAAAACATGAACGACCGATGTTTTTATGCCTTAAATATGTTTTGGTATACAGCTCTTCCTGTTCGAGTTGTGGTATACACTCTTCCTGTTTGAGTTGTGGTATACACTCTTCCTGTTTGAATTGTGGTATACACTCTTCCTGTTTGAGTTGTGGTATACGCCCTTCCTGTTTGAGTTGTGGTATACGCTCTTCCTGTTCCAGTTGGGCACAGAAAAATGAAAATTCTTCTCCTAGAAACAAAACTTGGGCCATTATTTTTATTCTCTCTCATTCCCCCCTCCCCTATATCATGATACTTTTAAAGCAAGCACTTTGATCAGGATACAGTTTTATAAATAGCTCAATCCTGGATTTGTAAAATGTTCCAGAAATTCAATATGGTTGCCTTGTATACTGTGCATGTGTGATTCTTTCCTGCATGTTTTTATCGTTTGGAATGACGCATTTAAGAGATTTCTTCAGGGAATGTAGGCTCTTATTGAATAAAAATCCAATCACAAAATGATGCAAATATCAGGTGTGCTGAATGATGAATATTACGTTATTCCAAACGCATACAGGATGAGAAAGGAAAACAAATGGAATAAATCCTAAAATTTTTGGTTTCTCTTTCAATTTAACCACCATGCTTTTCCCCGAGGAATAATTTCAACATTTTGCGGAATTTCGTCTATAGACATGGGGCTCTATTTTCAAGGACAGAGAAAACAGCTCTATTGAAGTTACCGTCTAGCAATTACCTTCACATCGGTTTATCTTTTAGAATGTATACATTAATATCTGCAAACATTTCTCACTCAATTTGCAAGCATTTTATTGTATACACATGTAGAACAGGACATAATTGTTCACACATTTGTGAGGCTTTTTCTAGTATTTCCGGTAGATTAGGAACGGAATTTTTACTCACTTCTGGGACTTTTTATAGTATACGCCGTTAGCACCACTGGAAGAGGAAAAAAAAATTAAGACAGGCTTCGAACGGGTTACACTACGAGAATCGTAAAACCATAAGATAGGCTTGTGTTTCTACTGTCTGGTGAAGGAAGTTCCAGAGCAGACAATACCGTAGGGTAATAACGTGTTCGAGACTTCACAATATTATGTCTCAGCTTTATGAGTTGAAGGTGACCGATTCACTTCCTCATCACCTTTGCCTTCCCTAACACAAGTGTGACATAATTTGTGCGCTCTCTTCTCCTCTCCGGCAGTATTGAACTACATTTGTTGTGCGTACTGACTTAGGTGCATTATCCTATTGTTAGCACTCTCTTTTTCCCTACTGTCATTGTTCACGTTTCATGCTTCGATGCATGACAGGGCCAGACAACTGTATCGCCCATCCCTGAGAGATTAATTGAGTCTCTAAAACGTGATAATACCATATAGACTCCAGGTAATTGCGAGCATGAAGTGTTTGCTTAAGATTGCCTAATTACTTCCTACTCGACAGCAGGTTTAGATGATTATAGATAAACGCAATCTTGGATGACATCTGGAAGAGCGAGCAGGACGAATGATGTAAAGAAACTTCCGGACAACCTGATTATGGTCAGGAAAAATGTAAGAAGTTGTAACGTAAACATTACCAAGAATTGTCGGATGTAGCAGCTCCATATACGGAGGATGACTGTTTGAAATTTTCAAACGCATGAGTCGTACAGAATACTACATGAGGAAAAGTTTTCATAACATGAACTTTGAATGTATTGGCTGAAATTTGAGTCGCCAGTAAACAACCACGCTGACTGGAGGTGTTGTCAAAAACGCCAGGTGGAAGCTTGGGCCGGGAACTTACGATATAACGTAGAAAAAGTTTGACATACGGCACTGCATTCCTGAAAACGTCAACGTAGATAGCTCGGGCCTTGCCACAGAAAAGAATAGAGTTGGGTTCTGAATTTATAGGACTGGACAAAAAGTATTAACAGCGTCTCTATACATCAGTAGAAACCCGGAATTCTACAGGAATTCTACAGGACTACTCACAAGTCACAGAGGGATTCTGAAATAGACATAATACCCCAGACGTGTGTCCGAGGCATCTGTGTTAAGTTGCCAAGACTATTCTACTGAGCAAAAAGTATAAGATTTCTTAATTATTGAGGTTAGTGTAACATGTTTTTTTTTGTTGCTGTGAATTTGACATTTTCATACTTGATAGTGGTGTTAAAGATTTATACTAGGCTGGCAACCTCAGAATGTGAAAAGGATACATTCATGAACCACCACAGCAAGCGCTGGTGATGGCTTCATGCTAGTTCTCGCGGAAGAACCAAAAGCAGAGATACCCCAGACTTCGAATGGAGCAGGGAGTGAGTGATGATTACATCAACTTGTGAATAGTTGTATATTATCATTTGGTGAATGTATGTAAATTTAATATGTACCTTCAGGCACAAGCCACTGCCGCTGTCCAGTCACAAATTTTTCCTTAAATTAACTGACATACTAGTGATTTTTTATCACATGCACTGAGTGATATTATATACGCTCAGGGAGAGTGCAATAATCTGAGAAAACAAATGGCTGATGGACAGCGGGAAAAGGTGCGTAATTAATATCAAGCAAACAGATATTTAGCAGCAGAATTTGTTCTTTTATTCATCAAAATTTCGTGGAACCAGTATGAGACGACCCGACAAATAGTGGTACGTCCCGAAGAGACAATATACTGGACTACTAGACTGTGGTTCGAAGCTTGAAATCGACATCTGAAGATTCTTGCCTTGACCAGGAGAGGTCACTTCCTGAACTGATCTGGAAACGTGCCCCTCATTACAGAAACGAATCTAAGGAAAAGCAGCATCGGCACTTCAGCATTTTGGCAAGTCACAATTTTAACAGTTCAACAAAACAAACGAACCTTATTTTTTTTCAAAATTCATCATGCCTAAAATGTTTTCAGTCATATTTATTTATATTTGTTTCAAATGAATTGAGCATTAAATTTGTATATGTTGATTTTGACTAATTCATAGTTGAAATAATCATTACAGAGAGAAAGGCATATGTATGATCCAGAACCTCTAGTATATATTCATAAATGAATAAATGAATAAATGAATAAATAAATAAATAAATAAATAAATATATATATATATATATATATATATATATATATATATATATATATATATATATATATATATATATATATATATATATATATATATATATATATATATATCGAGCTAATAAAAGGAATTTCGCTGAATTAAATCAGCTGGGGGCTTGAACGAGCTAATTATAAGATAATCCTTCACAAAAGGCGGCGGGTCAGATAAAAAGTTAACTTGCTCAGACTAATTCATCATTGTACTTGAATTCTGAAATATCTTGTGAAAACTACCTCGAGGTAGAAGCATCATTATCCTTCTATCTAGAACTCTACCAAGAGTAATCTTGTGCGAAGGTAGACACCTTTGAAGACCCACGTTAGATACTCTAGGTTTTGGCCACTGTTGGACCACTACCGCAGAGCAAGGGGAGGCAACCCGTAGCAACAAGAGAAGCGTAAGGTACCCATTTACGGCTGGGTAGACTAGAGCATGACGCAACCACGTTTAGATGAAGCCCTGAAAAAGCCTTCGTCCACAGCATTGTACTTTATTTTGGAACTCGTGCACGGCAGCGCCATTTTTGAAACCTGTATTGATTTTGGAAGTGTAAAAAATAGAGTAATTAACAGAAAAATCTTCGCGCATGAGATCAAAATAAAAGAGCCCAAGATCTGCTGCCGCTTTTGATTTTAATGCATATCTGAAGTACACATTTTGTGAAATTGATTGTGGAACCACGTCATATCTCGTCCATCTACTCCAAGATTTCACAGAGTATCGCCACTTTGTTCCTTAAGGACATCATTTTAGGTTAAACTCTTGACAAGCATTTACCCTTCAGGCATTTTGTGAAGTTTTTAAGCGGCTTAAAGAGCACCATAATATCTTGAGCGTGTCGGATGAGCATTGAAGAAAAAAGGGAACAGTCTCATCAGAAATCACTTGACCCCTTACCCGCTTGGGGAAGTAAATGCCTGATGTTGACAGAAGCCTGGGACATATCGCTAACGTTGTGGGAGAGATAGATGTGCTATATGAGGGCGAAGTGAAGAAAAAAGGGAACAGTCCCATCAGAAATCAATTGACCCCTTACCCGCTTGGGGAAGCGCTAACGTTGTGGGAGAGATCGATGTGGCTATATAAGAGGGCGAAGTTGAAGAAAAAAGAGAATTCACACAATGTTTGTGACAAAAGTCTCTCGTTTCGTATTATAGCATTGTCTAACAAAGGCCCTCCACAACTCGGTTAAGGGTAAGAGCCATATGACGCCAACAAAATAGGCCGCAAGTTTAAGTTTGGGATCGATACTTTATTAATGGGTAATTAATTAAATAAATAAAAATCGGTATATTTTTATTTATTAATTAAATAAAAAAGTAATGTATAAGTTGAATTAAAAGACGTCATATATATCTTTTCCTAATGTCCTTATCTTTAATGAGAAAAACTACATCTCATTTTAATAATAAGCTTGTCAAATTCTGGGGCACATTGGAAGCGGATGTTTTCATAATGTCTTCCAAATGGTCGCCAGGGAGTTTGGAACGGTGCTTGTTTTTGTTCATGTTCATAAGTAAAAATGTTTATTTGCATATGTAGGTGCTTCCAAACACGCTGAAGGTTTTCATTGCAACTTTAATCTATTTGTTGTGTGCTTTTTTACTGTCCAGACTTTCATAGAAATCACACAGGGTACTTTCTCTGTGCTTATTTCTATAAACTGCCGAACATTGTTGTTTAATTACCTTCCTCTACAAATCTAATCGGATCAAAAATAAAGGGATCTTCAATAAGCTCAACTAGAAATCTTCTGTTTAACTCAAAGTAAGTCTTTTTTGTCTTCAATGAAAGATAAATTTCCTTTGCATGTTTTTCTCCGAATTCAGTATGCTTGTGCTGAGAGATATGCTGTGCACATTTCTCCTTATGACAGCCGACTACTGAAGAGGTTCAATTTCATTTTAAAAGCCTTGATTGGTGCACTCATTTGAAATATAAGTTGATTTCTTCCCTGAAGTTGAATGTTGAGATCATTCCGGTGTTCTGTAATTACACCACAAAAAAAAAGAAATCTTGAGGCCAGGTTTCATTTTCAAGTTCCGGAAATTTTATTAATTCACTTTGTAGAAATATTGCTACCTCTTCCTTCAAAGCAACATAACTTCCTCGACTCTGCTGCACAATACCTGCTGATGTATGATGTAGTGAGGCCTAAATATTGGTCTATTAATACATTGTTCAAGAAGTGTGACTGCTCCAACATGTTTTTCCGCACGTAGCTGGAGCACCATCAGTACAAATGGCCACCATGCTAGTTAAATCCAGTCCCAACTTCTCATTCAAGAACTTTAATACTTTATCAAAGATTTTTTTTTTTTTTTTGAGTTGTGTGATCTGTCAAAGAGCACATGTCAGCAAGCTCTTCTGGAATTTGAAGGTTTTTATTAACACCTCTTAAAACAGTACGAATGTGGGTGGTGTCTTTTAGATTGATGCTTAATCCACGGGTAAAGAGTAATGGCATAATTCAGTCTCTCCTTGCTTTAGCTGATCACTTAGATTGGAAGTACTATCAGCTATTCTTCTCTATATTGTCATGCGTAATAAACTGATGGTCTCAAATATTCTCCTCTTTTCAGGACAAAACTTTGATATAGCAATCAACACATAGGTTCTTTTTAAAATTGACTTTATTTGTAGCATTTCCCAGCCACAGCGATTTATTTGTAGCATTTCCCAGCCACAGCGATTTATTTGTAGCATTTCCCAGCCACAGCGATTTATTTGTAGCATTTCCCAGCCACAGCGATTTATTTGTAGCATTTCCCAGCCACAGCGATTTATTTGTAGCATTTCCCAGCCACAGCGATTTATTTGTAGCATTTCCCAGCCACAGCGATTTATTTGTAGCATTTCCCAGCCACAGCGATTACATTAGAAATGGAAATGTTTACTTTACACACCTTCTTATTCTCAGTGTTGACTATCTGCAAAATCTGCTGTTCGCTACTAAGTAGCAGACTTGATGCTTTATTATTATTATTATTTTTCACTTGTTTTGTTTCAAAGTTCCGCCGAATATTATATTCTTTTAGAACAACTAACTTTTCGCGACTTAGTAGTACATCATTTTGTTTTTAGGAGAGAACACAAATGTAGTTATACGTCCATTCAGCTTTGAATACTCTGTGCTCCGTTTCTATGTTCCTTTTTTTTTAAACTCATAGTATCCATTAAAAAGTTCAAAATGTTGATCAGTATGGCTAAAAACCAAAACATATTTTGTCTAGTCCAGTAAACATGTGTACGGCGTCATTTCCAAAAATGAAAGCTATTGTTTGTCCATAGCATATGGCATAGCCAAAAACCGAAATATATTTTATTTACATCAGTAAACGTGTTTACAGAATCGATTCAAAATAAAAATCAATGTTTAATAATATTAAACGCTCAAGTTTACATAATTATACATTTTACAATTAAAAGTAAAATTATGCAATGATTTATAAAATTCCCGGTGGGCTGCATGCGAGATCCGGATCCGTATTTGTGCAGGCCAGGTCTAGCACACATTATGGAACGTTTTTGTGAATCAATTTAAGAGGTTTATCAGAGGTGATCCATAGAAACCGTTGGAACTAAACTTGTGAAGCGCACAAATAAATAAAGAAGGAAACCCGTGGCCTGTGAACAGTAAATAATTAATTCACATAAATGAGAAAATGTTGAAGGCTCTCGTAAGAAGTGAAGAAGTAAAAAACTGGACCAAAAAAAAAAAAAAAAAAAACTATAGAAGTGATATGCTTCCAGGGGACTCGGACCCAGGAACGTCAGAACCATCGCCTCGCTACGGGAGTGAATCGTGCCTATCCCCACTGCCAACTAAGCGCCACGTTCACTTAGTTTTCTACTTTTTTATTTCTTACAAGTGCTTGCAACATACCCGTGTATACATATTATTATTTGTTGCAGGACAGACAATGTGAACGAGGGAATCGACTAAGAGGAAAATGGAAAAGAACGACAGATTAGCTTAAGGCAAAAAAGAAAGGTTGGAAAAGGATTGAAAGAAAAAAGCGAATGATTAAATATCATGTCGAGACACATTCACAAATCATCATCTTAACAGTGTAAATAACAAAACACACGTGCAATACTTTCGTCTTTTATAACAAGCAATCAGAGAATGTGTGTACAATAAAATACAACATTGGTTTATTGTGAAGTCTGTTTCATTCGTCAGATTTATAATTTGTCCTCATTAAGGTTTTTAAAGGTTGAATAATTTACCTAATTATATACAAGAACCGAGGTAATTTTCAGCGCTTTTTGTTTCATTATAAAGATGTCTTTTGTAACGGGAACTTCGAATGTGCACATGAGATATTCAGTACGTTCACTACTGTCAAGGAGCAGGTTGGAGCCGACCGTCTTATCCTAGAGAGCTGGTAGGACATCATGGAACACGGTAAACAAGATCATTTCAGACTGGGCAAAATATCGAACGTTCGATCAACAAATTGCGACACAGACAAAGTTACCTCTCAGCCATGCGTAATTGTGTAAGCGTGTGTTTAGAATGTGTTTGTGTGTAAAATAACATGCGACAGTTTCACCGCATGTTATATATATATATATATATATATATATATATATATATATATATATATATATATATATATATATATATAAATTTTAAATTTATCTCGGTTTGGTCGAGGTACACTTCCTGAGACAACTTATGCTTAACCATTCATGGCATGTTTATCTTTTAATTATTGATAGGCAGAGCTCTACAAGGCGCTCCATTCATCCTAGACACATGATCCGTCGGTTATATTAAGGCACATGCCCAAATATAAAAGACTATGTGGTCTGGTTATATTTCATTGCTAGAGTCGTATAAGAAACTCACCAAAGTGCTTACACACAGATGTAACGACGTATGCTGCCCTTGGGGTCTCAGAGGGGACACACAAAAAATAGGCTCACTGCTCCCTCGTGCGTGTTTAAGCGACGACTAGAAAGAAATTTTGCCTGCCCTAATAGCTTGGGGCTGACAACCTGGCCTTGTACAATAACATGCTTCAGAAACTATCACTACAAGCACACAGTAATGCCTTGATCCTTGCTATCTGTCAAGAGACTTGGGCGTAATCGTGGCTCCATGCTCTACACGGAACATAAAGGGAATTGGTACAGAGGTGTATTGTGTTAGTATTTCTTAACCCACATAGAGATATTTACTTGAATTTGGAGACTACTGAAGAAATTTTTTAAAGACACGTGTCACCAGCTGAGTTGCCATTCTGTATGCATGTTGATGTTCCCGTCGATGTTGTGTAATAGAGTCCTCCCTGACACACGATCTAGATTTTACTCCTCTGATATAAATAAGAAATGATCACATTCAAATGGTCACATCAACAGAGGATGTGCCGAGGGCAAGTATAAAGCTCCCAAAAACCAGGATGTTGCGAGTACGAGAGACTCGTTAGCTTTGAGTGGCATCTCATCTACGAGAGAGAAATTTAGTTTCAAACCACCTGCTGCTCTTCAGAATATAATTTTATAGATATTCTATATTTGTGTCTTTTTTTCATCTTCGAGTTCCGTTTGTAAATGTGGCGGATGAGGGGTAAACCCAAAGCCGCCCCCCCCCCTTTTCCGTATGTCTAGTGTAGTTATCATTTGTAACACTGCTTTCAGTATCACACGCATATTTCTTTTTTGGGGTTTTTGTATTTTGCTGCCCTGTAGGACGACAAGGGACAGTCCATGGCTGACACAAACTAGTGGGACAACGATGTCAGCTCAAATTGGTTGCACCTGGTCACTTGGCTAACTGAACACAGCAGCGTAACCTGCCAGAAAAAAAGACCTTCATGTGCTTCTTCTGTTCCAGTCAGCTCAGTGTGGCTGACCAGTCTTCAGCTAGTTTGTGTCCAGGCCGCCTGTCTTGCGTACTCTATACTACTTTTCAGATCGTTCTTATTCCTCTTATACTTGTCTCCAGGTCTCCATTGTATCAGCCTTTGACTGTTAATTTTACCCTAGGGAATTCAGGGTAAAGGCTAATTTTTGATGCTTTAAACTTTAAACTAAGACTCTGGAACTCTTCCTGTCAAACGCCATCATCTTAATATTTCCTCATGTAAATGACCTCCTGGTCTTGGATCATTCCATAAATTCCATCTAATTCCACAGTTACAACAAATATTATCACTGTGACCTATCAGGTACGTCGTAGTCGGCTACTATGGAGAGTTGAACATGGAGAGCTACCAATTCTGTAGATACTTAGCTACATAAACTTCAAGAATATCGTGACCAAATCCTTAGTTAAACCTTATTCCTGTACTTATCTTCTTGTGATTTGGTTCCAACTTTTAAAAATCTTATACCCATCTTCATCTTTTACAACCAGTATTGTGATCTTACCGTCTTGTAATTTTACTGTTATCTTATATCCGTCCTACTGTCATCTGTTACCCATCACACTGTCATCTGTTACCCATCACACTGTCATCTGTTACCCATCACACTGTCATCTGTTACCCATCACACTGTCATCTGTTACCCATCACACTGTCATCTGTTACCCATCACACTGTCATCTGTTACCCATCACACTGTCATCTGTTACCCATCACACTGTCATCTGTTACCCATCACACTGTCATCTGTTACCCATCACACTGTCATCTGTTACCCATCACACTGTCATCTGTTACCCATCACACTGTCATCTGTTACCCATCACACTGTCATCTGTTACCCATCACACTGTCATCTGTTACCCATCACACTGTCATCTGTTACCCATCACACTGTCATCTGTTACCCATCACACTGTCATCTGTTACCCATCACACTGTCATCTGTTACCCATCACACTGTCATCTGTTACCCATCACACTGTCATCTGTTACCCATCACACTGTCATCTGTTACCCATCACACTGTCATCTGTTACCCATCACACTGTCATCTGTTACCCATCACACTGTCATCTGTTACCCATCACACTGTCATCTGCCACCCATCACACTGTCATCTGTTACCCATCACACTGTCATCTGTTACCCATCACACTGTCATCTGTTACCCATCACACTGTCATCTGCCACCCATCACACTGTCATCTGTTACCCATCACACTGTCATCTGTTACCCATCACACTGTCATCTGTTACCCATCACACTGTCATCTGTTACCCATCACACTGTCATCTGCCACCCATCACACTGTCATCTGTTACCCATCACACTGTCATCTGTTACCCATCACACTGTCATCTGTTACCCATCACACTGTCATCTGTTACCCATCACACTGTCATCTGTTACCCATCACACTGTCATCTGTTACCCATCACACTGTCATCTGTTACCCATCACACTGTCATCTGTTACCCATCACACTGTCATCTGTTACCCATCACACTGTCATCTGTTACCCATCACACTGTCATCTGCCACCCATCACACTGTCATCTGTTACCCATCACACTGTCATCTGTTACCCATCACACTGTCATCTGTTACCCATCACACACTGTCATCTGCCACCCATCACACTGTCATCTGCCACCCATCACACTGTCATCTGTTACCCATCACACTGTCATCTGTTACCCATCACACTGTCATCTGTTACCCATCACACTGTCATCTGTTACCCATCACACTGTCATCTGTTACCCCCGTCTTATAATGTTTGACTAATCTTTTTGTTATTTTATACTCATCTTCTTGTGATCTTTTACCCGTTGTTTTGCAATCAATATGACCGACCATAAATCCCTGCAGAAAACGAATGTGAATGAAAGGCGTTTTAATTTCTCATTTTCTTACATTTTATGTCTCTCCACAGGACAGCGCCAGACAACAGAGGGCAGTCCAAGAGGAATAAGATGGACAACGTTTTTTGCACTGGAAGATCTGGAATATGCAGATAACATCACGCTACTCGCACATTCACATCAACACATCCAGGAAAAAACGTATAGACTTAATAAGTATATCCAGCAGGTAGGTCTGAACATCAACCTTAAAAAGACAGAGGTCATGACACTCAATGTGGGCTATCCTGAGCCAATAACAATATAAAACCAGAAGCTGGAACTTACAGACACATTTACATATTTAGGATGCATAGTAACACCAGACGGCGGAATAAAAGCAAAGACATCAACAACAGAATGAATAAAGCGAGAACAGCCTTTGCTAGTCTAAACAACATATGGAAGTCCTCTGAGTACAGCGCAAACACCAAATTAAGATTATATAAGAGGTGTGTACTTTCTGTGCTTCTCTATGGTGCGAAATGCTGGAGAGTAACAGAGAAGTAAATGTCCAAATTGTCCTCTTTCCACACAATCAGTCTAAGGAAAATTCTCCGAATCTTTTGGCCGAATACCATCACCAATAAAGAACTGCTTACTCGGAGCAACCAAACGAACGAACGAACGAACGAACGAACGAACTTTATTTTCAAAGGGTCAAGAATTGGGCACGCAGGCCCGTCTGACATTCTGCCCTTCCTCTCTCAAGAGGAGATGAACACCATAAAAGCTGGCAGACGCTAGAGTTGGGTTGGCCACGTCCACAGAACAGACCCTGATGCCATCACAAGAACAGCTATGCTATGGACCCCTGAAGGAAAGCGAAAGAGATGCCGACCAAAAACAACTTGGCGGAGGACTGTGGAGGCCGAGATGCAAAGAATGAACCAGAGCTGCGGAACTGCACAAAGGATGGCCACCGACCGAGCAAAGTGGAAGGAGAGTGTTGCTGCCCTACAAAACACCACTAGGCGTGATGGTCATTGACTGCTTTGACAGTCGGCGGCTAATGATCAAAGAAGAAGAAGACAGGACAGCAATAGCTATAAATAAAACTGCCGACCTGAACAAAAACAAAAATAATGTTCGTGTTTTGTAACTTCTATAGTCCATCGTGGTAACAGATGCGTATCAGCGTTGACATTATTAGAAGGGGTGTATGCTTCATCTCTCTGTTTTACATTGCAGTAGTTGTTCTAAACGTTTGTTATCCTACATAAGTCTAAAAATATGTATGTTGCTCTCCCAACATGCGTGTCGGAAAATTCCAATAAGGATAGTTGAGTGACCGTGACCTGTTATGAAGAAACATTAAAATGCTGTGA